>VXBX01001580.1:856968-949713 GCA_013400415.1 Scytalopus superciliaris
TGCAGCCCGTGGAGGTCAATGGGAGTGCAGAGATCCACCTGCAGCCCCTGGAGGAGACCCACATTGGAGCAGGTGGATGGCTGAAAGGAGGTTGGTGACCCTGTGCAAAGCCTGTGCTGGAGCAGGCTCCAGGAAGGGACCTGCTGACCCATGGAGAGAGGAGTCCACACTGGAGCAGGGGTAGGACTCTTCTCCCTGAGCAGCAGCAGGAACAGTATGTGATGAACTGGCCATAATCCCATTTCCCCTGTCCCTGCACCACTGTGGGGGAGGAGGTAGAGCCCAGGAAGCAGGGAGGGGTGTAGAGGGGGTGTTTTTAATATTTGTTTTACTTCTCATTACCCTGCTCTGATTTTTTGCTAGTAAATTCAGATAATAACCCCAATTCAAGTCTGTTCTGCCCACGACAAGAATTAGTGAGTGATATCTCACTGTCCTTATCTCAATTCCTGAACCTTTTGTTTTATTTTCTCTCCCCTGTCCTCCCTGTCCCCTGTTGCAGAGGGGAGTGATAGAGTGGCTTTGGTGGATACCTGGCATGAGCCCAGTCAACCCACCACAAAAAACATCGTGAAAAATCAAGTTGCTGGTGACAGACCAACAACAGGGTTGCAGTATGACTGTTTTATATCTGTTAGGTAAAGGCAGGACATGCTATAGTGACACATGCAATGGAGTTGGTCAAAGTTTACAGTAGCTGTTATATGCACACCACTAACAATTCTAAGTCATAAAGAAAAAAAAGTCAAGACATAGACAACTCAAGGAGATTCATACCAATGAGAACATTTCACTCCATTCCTCCAAAATTCACTCCAAAATCAATTTTGTCTTTGCTACAAGTCCTGTGACAAAACCAGAAAACAGCATTGATTGTGGATAACACAGGAAGTCCATGACTCTGGAGAAACACAATGTGCCTTCCAATTTTCCTGTGCTCTTATGAAAATCAAATACATAGCACATCCACCAATGTGAAGAATGATGTTGAATATCTGGCCTTCTCCAACTTAATGTATGTGTGGAAATGTACTGTTTGCTCTTTTACCTGTTTCCTTCTGCAGGATAAGCACAGCATAGAGAATTCCTTCTACTACACTGTTATCCTGTGTAGCTATTAAGAATATTCTCCTAAGTCTCCTTTAAAATAATTTTTTTTAAAAATTAGAATCTTTAGTCTTCTGCAGAACAGATACTCTCTAGGGAATTCCAGCATGGCAGAAAAAAGAGTAGTCCTGAATAAATCAGGGAAAAAGGACTGCTAATTATTTCACTTCTGTTAGTCTCGTGTGCATTTCTGTGGCACTCCTATATTACACATTGGAAGTACTAGCACATGAGCCTGAAACCTTGAAGCATTCTTTACATTTCAACAATTACATTTACAGCAATAGGGCATGAGGGATTGGAAGGAAGTTGTGCTAGGGAAAGTTCAGATTGAACATTAGGAAAGTGTGGTTGGTCACTGGAACACGTTCCCCAGGCAAGTGATCACGGCACCAATCCTGCCAAGAGTTTGAGGAGTGTCTGGATGATGTTCTTAGTCATATAGTTTAGTTTTAGGTAGTCCTGTGAGGAGTTGGACTCAGTGATACTTTATGGGTCCTTTTAAAACGAGACTCTATGATTTCTTTTAATAGATACCTTTGTAGTGGTTTTTCTAAAACCCTGAAGTCCATATCCAGCACACACCTGCCTCACTACAGTCAATTAAAGTGAGACGCTTTTTACCAGTCTGTGAGACAAATGCCTAATGCAACTACAACACATTTATACATTTACAATAAGACTTTCTAGATCTTGATGTTAAAAATGAGAATATATTTCTTTTTTATTTTTCATAAGATGTGTTATATTATTTCTACAGCACTAAATCCTGCGAGCTTGGGATTAGGACAAAAACTCTAAATTTGAAAACACTTATAAACAAATTTGTCAGCCCTCATGGCTGAAAAAGTAATCTACAAACATAATTCAAGTATATCCTGAAGGTTTAAAGATTGAACTATTATTTTATTTTGGGAGTGTTGAATCATGATTTTTCAATATTTTGAGCTGGCAGCTGCAAGACACTTGCAAGCTGGAATTCCAGTTTAATGAGTAGCCTATAGAAATATTCAGACTATCATTAGAAATTTTTCAAGCTTGAGTCAATCCATACCAGAAAGTTTGCAGAGACAAAAAATAGCTGAAAAATATCGCTGAGGCAACAGGAACTATAAATTCCTAAAACTTGTTAATATTTATATTAGGGGGCCAGGGAGTGGGGTGGGTGTATCTTCATTTGTTTTAAAGAAACTAACTGCAGTCTCCCAGCCTTTAAAATGGTGATTACTGCAAAGACAAGAATAGACTTACTTGATGAAAGTAGTTAATGGCTTTTTGCACTAAAGAATATTTGAGATGATAAATAACAGACTAGTAGGTGAACAATATGAGAAATGCTAGGCTTATGTTGTGGACTATGATGATATATATTTCTTTCTTGTGTTCCTCAGAATTTTCCTGCAGAAAAGACAGACCATCTCCAGGAAAAAACATTTTCCTAGTTGCAAAGACCATTACTTTTTTTTTTTTTTCATCCTCTGCACTTTCATGTTAGTAACCACTTATATTGCTTTTCATGCTGTACTCAGATATTTTACTAAATATATCAGCTTCATCTCTTCAGCCCTGTAATGGTAGAGTATTAAAATAAAATTTACTTCTATGTAATTAACCTTTGGTTCAGATGTAGTTTTATAAGGGAAAAAATGTGAGGAAATTGCTGCCACACTTCTACTGCTCCTTCATCTGAACAAAGAAAACACATGTGGCCAAAAAACCCTGCTCAGATTTGCTACTATGTTCTACATACATTCCTTCCAGTCCATGCACCCATGCATTATAATAAACTTACATACTGCACTGTTTAAAGTGAAATTGCAATCATATAAACAGGAAGATGATACACTTGGTTTTAGCACATCATAATTAACTTTTTTAATTGACTAGACTGACCTGTTAGAAGTGAAACTGTAATAACCACTTTCCTCTAGAACTTCTTCAATTAGAGTCTGCAACATAAAATAACTTAATTTCAGTAAATTATCTTCACTGAGAGTAATAAATTAATACATATAGGTATACATGCAGCTTACCTGCAACTGCTCATATGTCATCCCTTCTGCCATGTCAGAAGTGCCAGCAATGCCTTAAAGTAAAAAGCAAGTAATGTTATATTACTGAGTTTGGAATTTAGGCTCCTTTATAAGTTTCTTAGCAGTTCCACTACAAATATAATGACAAGAGAGATGCTTCATTATCAGCAACTTCCACTGACTACAATGAACCCCTGAAAAGGTGGGGTCATCTCATGGCATGATGTGAACATTTGAAGCAAATACATTATGAAAGTGTTCTAACCAGTGGAAAATAAAGACTTAATGAAACAGAACACAGAAATGCAATTTTCCTAATTTTTCCCACTTAAAATTTACAGTGAAATGGGTACACAGCCAGCAGCAATTTGTGAGGACAAAAGTATTGTCTCGCAGGTTAAAGAGATTCAAAGATTACAGATAATGAGCATCTCATAAATTGCATTGTTGTCTCTGGGAACAAAATAATGCTCATATTTAAAGTGATTGTTAGAGACTCATTTCCTACTCAAATATCACCTTTGACACTTAACACTAATTTCACTTTTTGCAATAAGCTGTGGAACTGATTTTCTAATTTCAATACAAAGCCCGTCTTACTTTTCTTTCTGGCATCACAGATTTTAATGTTACTATGTCCCCTAGTCCCTGGACTGCAACATAGCTTTTCCTGAATTTAGAATGTAAATAGCACAGTTACCAAAATACAGGCTGAACGTTTCCCTTGTCCCTTGCCCAAAGAAGTGCACGATGCAACAAGTCTCTGAACCAGGAACTCTGGTTCCCCACCCTGGGTGATGTGACAGCTGTAAGGTTGATTGTGTTTATGATTTGCTGTGCTGAGTATCAGTTGTCCAAAGTATATTTGACATATATATTGTTATATTTTCTATATATGTATATGTGTGTGTATATACATATTTCTCTGCTCATGTTTGTATAGCTACATAATTAAATGAACCCATTATAACTGTTTCAAACATAACAAAAGAACAACATAGGATTTAAACAGTTTGTTTAAAAAACACATTCAAGGACAGGTAAATGCTAAGTAAGACATTTTTGATTACAAACATTCCTATTAATTTTCATGACTGAACCATGAGTTATTTGCATATTTGATATTTCTTTGTAATTCCAAAGTATACTCTCTTGAATCACTAGAAAGTTCCAGCAGAGGTAAATTGCATATCTTGCATGAATTAAACAAAACAAAATCAAAAAAGTGCAATGAAAATCAGCATAGTCAGCATAACTTTACTGTCTTTAAAGACAGATCTTGGAGCAGCAATTCCTCCTTCTTTGGTAGCATACACTTTATCAGAAATATATATACCACTACATGTTTTGTTTACCTTTTCTGTCATCTGGAAGCAACATATTTCCACCTGAAGAAAGAAGTACCACCTGCCAATCTGCTGCGAAGATGCTGGGCTCAATCAATTCAGGAGAACCTTGCAGCAACTGGGGGGAAACAAAGTAGAAAAAGAAGACAACTGAAATGTCCGTCTTTCCTGTTTGCCAAAACTTCAGCCTTCTATGGGGCAGTTTACCCTTTCCTATGTTTCCCAGTGCAATCAGAAGAGAGTTCCATATTTTTTATATTAATGAAAAAGTGGTGAATACAATTATGAACATTCTACCTTTTCTCCAGAAACAGACTGAACACTGCAAGCTGCCAATCTGCACTTAGTATAAGCACTGAGTTCTTCAGACTATCTGAATAAAATGTCATAAAAATACATTTGTGTGAAGATTAACAGGGAAGTGTATTCTCTTGAACCAAGGAGAGAAGTTGCTGATGGCTGCTTTTCAAAACTGGGGCTTCAAGTGAAACTGTTAGCCCATATTCAAGTGGTATAATTCCCATTAGAGGGATCCCAGCACTTTTGAAACCTGAGAGTTAGTTCAGCTACTTGATTATATGAACAAGGATACCGGCATTAAACCTTAAAACATCTAGTTTTGGAAACATCCACTGGCAGCACCTCTGACAGGAAAGTACCTTTGTGTGCAGGAAATTCCAGTTATGCATTTCTGCAGCATGGTAACAGTTTTGCAGTTACAGAAACAGAAGAATATCTCTTGCTGGAAGACCTTTACCCCGCCACTGATCAGTGGAGGAATCTTTTTGTCTGTAATTCTAATAAGGTTTTCTCATTTGGCATAGTTAAAATCCCATTATTTTTAAATTTTATTCGCAGAAATTGCACAACCCGTAACCACTTGTTGAAAGAGTTTAACCTAATCTTGTTCTCTATTTAGGTTCCTCCCACTACCTCAAAATTATATCCATGTTATCCAGTACATTTATGGTGGTGATTTTGGTAAATCACGTAACATTTATTCACTGATGCTTATCAATTCTCCGACCTTCTAACTACACTTCTTGTTGTTGCTATTAACAGTTTTTGTAACTATTTCCTTCAAGTTAGAAATGCCCAGAATTGCAAACATTTCAAACATTTTAAATTTGCTACCATTTACATTTTGAATAGCCTATTACTTCCCTTTTCTTCAGGTTTAAATCCAATAGTTTTGAAGCTAACACCATTGCACAGTTGATAACATTCATAAATAGCTTCCTTTATTTCTGGACACTTGAAAATTAGGTTAATTTTATAATAAATACTTCGTTTTTCTTACTCTGTTTTGGGTATCCTTTTCTGAAAACATCAACTCAATACACAGTAAGCAGATATTTCTTAGATTTAATGTTATGATTGAAATACAGGAATTGCTTAATATAAATTCCAATTTGATTTACAATTTTCAAATTAGCACGAAACCAGTAGCTCAGAAAGAAGCATCTTTAACTATCTCTCTAACGTACTACCAACGTAAACCAAAGTAAACACTAAGTAGTTGCCTTCCATGAAGATTAAGAATCTGAAGTTAATTATTACAAAAGCACAGGAAGGATCCAACATTTGGGTTAGTCTATTTTGTAGCAAACAGTGGTGCAGAAGATTCCACAACTCAGTGCAAGGAGGTAACAATCAATTTAGGTTACACAGGAGAGAATTACGTGAATGATAATAAATCAACTTAGTAATCAAATTTTAGGTACAGTAATAGATCTAATAACTGCTTTGTCATCAATTCAGAAATTAAATATCTTAGCTTCACAGTCACCCACAGCAGACAGATGCTAAGGAAGCAATTTTCAGATCTTTTGCTGATTACAGTCTTCTCAGGAGATTTTTGAAGGAAGATGTAGAAATACTGGTATTACTTGTTAGCTTTCTCTGTTGGAGAGCATCCAGCATGGAAAACACGCAGGCATGGTTCTTTAGGCAGGCCATTCTTGCAAATCTGCAGTGGTTTTAAACTGATGACACTAAATTGTTGCTTACACACCATGCAACAATGGGACAAGGGAATGTTATATTGAAGGTCCTCTGGGAGGTTGCTTTCTTAATGGTTTGAGTAGGAATACATTCCGAAACATGAAAAACGTTGAGAAAGTATTAACAGAATAAGAAAATCTTACATAAATCAAGAGTTTACATAATCTCTAGTTACAATTGCCTTCTTCTTGTCTTGATGAGCTCTGATGAGATGACATCTGGTTTTGTGTACTAGAAGCTAGCAGGTCCTTTCCACTTACAGAGAATGTTCTAATGATGAGACAAAAACTTGAAACCAACCTGCAGAAACTGCTTACTTAATGAGCTTCCATATTTGTCAAATAAATGATATCTAGAGAATATTCTAAATATTCCCTTTTAAAAACGGACTCTTAGACTCGTATTTTTGTAACACTAACATCAACAGTGTAATTCAAATAAAAAAAGATACAAAGTCTACCACAGGTAATAAAACGTGTACTACACCTTTTTCATTTCTGATTTCAGATTACAAGGATTGCTCTGCCAACTGAAGAGGGACTTCTTGAACCTCTCAACGATTCTCCTTTTCAAGTTGCATTGAGAAGCTGGAGGAAGCTACATGAAACAAAGAAAGAGATGTTTTCACCACTCACTGCACCTTCCACCTTCAGCAGTACCATTATTGAAAAAAGTAGCTACACTGCAAAACGAAACAGTGATATCCAATAGCATGGCAATGAACAACAGAATCAGAATTGATTTAATGTCATATTACAATAAGGCTCTTTGGTTGCCCTTTCTATTAGGCTTGGCTTATCATATAACTCAGTTCCTCTCATTTTGAAGGTAAATACCATTATAATAACAGGTAAGACTAGATTTGCCTCCCTGATCAAAGTGTTACTATTTGGGACATTTTTCTACAGATCAAGCATATAGACTATTCGACCAGATCTCATGTTGGCTATAATCAGTCACAGCCAAAATGAATGGAATTTCAAGAAGCTTAGACCTTCATTTAATGTGCATAGAATCACTTCAACAGGCTCTTTTAAGGTCTTTATGGGTCTTGATACAATTCAGAATGTCTCTTTCGCTAGAGGTTACCTGTGGGAAGTGAATTTCATTTGTCTATAAAGCACAACTGATTTTGTATACCTTTTTCTCCTGTATTTTTTGATTGAAAAAGAACACATCTTTCATCTATATTTATTTTATAAAACCCAAAACCCAATCAAACCTTTTTGTGTTTAAAGTTTTCAATAGAAAGTTCAAAGCATGTCTCTTTCTTTCTTTGAAATATTTTTTATGCTCCAGCAGTAAATATAAAGTTTCCACTGTTGGTCACTGCAATGACCACCCCCGTCTGACAACAAGTGGATGGTGTGTTATTACCCTTTTGAAACAAGCTCCTATGCTATTTCTGTATAGTATCTTATACCTGAAGACACTGTTTAAAAAACTATGATTTTCCACCATTTAGTATACATTTTATACTCACATCATTGATGTAAATTCATGAAGTGCCACTCCACTGAATTCATGAAGCTTTTTGACTACTTAGGAGGTTTCAACCACTAATGATTCACATTCAAACACTGACACAGTACACATTACAGAGCCGTTTATCCCACTGGAACAAATTACTGCTCTTAGACAGCTATAAATCCCGAACTGTTTTATTGGGCTCACAGGAGTCCTGATTTGCTCTGACAAACCAGAGATCAGTCACATTCTAAACACAAAAGACTTCACCAGACAGCTGGTTGCATACAGGTTTTTTGTTACAGACAGATACTACTCTCTTTTCAAGATAAGGCCTTACACATAGGCTATAAGTCAGACACTGAATGTTCCTATACTCTATAGATTACATACCACTGCAACCAACTGTGTGCAGCTAATGTATATGGGCATACTGGGATATCCTGAAGCAGAAGCAGTAAAGAACAAGTCCACTGCTGGAGAAACTTGGAGTTGCCTGGGGCACTAGTGTTCAGTTTTAGCTTCTGTTTTACAGAAATCAGCTGTCAGATCAGTTGGGGGGAAAAAAAAGGCCAAGGATTTACATAATGCTTTTTTAAAAGCTTTCTCTTACATTGTTTTCCAGAGATCACTCTGATTCTTGTTCCCATGGAAACTGGATTGGGAAGGCTGCTGGCAGCCAAGAACCAACAGGCAAGAACTCTCCCTTGTAAACTTCAGTTTAGAATTGTCAGATGAAATATTTGAGAAAGCAGCTATGTATCATAAAAAATATTCAACTTTAGATTGGGAAGAACACAAACAAGCAGAAGAGGAGCACAGTACACAGTAAACAAGCACGAGATCCTGGTTTCTTTGCCTTCCCATTCTGAAACCAACTGACACCAAAAGCATTGAAGTTTTTGGTTCCGCTTCATTGGTCAGTTTTGAGCCAGTTTAGTTCTCAATTACTGGGCATCTGCATTATGATATCTTGTATCAATTAGCAGGACACTTGAGAAAACCTTCCTCAACAGAGAGGATAGGTTCACTAATGAGCACCTTGGACTTACTCCTAATATACCATGTAAGGACTGAACAGCCTCATTTCTGCTGGTGGGAGAAGGAGGTAATTTCCAATTATTTTAAATATTGATTATTTTCTTTGTCTCTGATAATTTCATTCCTTTATTAGCTGCTTTGATAAGCTTGACAGTTAAAAATAATAATTAAAAAAAAAAAAAAGACATGTAAAGCACACCCCAGTTCAGTTATGCTATTCTGTTCCAAACAAATATGGTTCATCAATCTGAAAATGCCTGAGGTGATAAACATCACATCCCAAATATAAACACTTCATTTTGGTAAATACAAATATGTTTATTTAAGAATAGCAATTTTTGTAAGTAGCTGCATGGCAGTCATCTTTCTGGAAAATTAAAATTTTCCATCACATTTTTAGTTGAGAGTTCAATGCAGATTTTTATCAGTTTCATTTTTGCTTTGGGATCATCATGAAATAACTTCAACTCTCTTTCACTATGAGGCATTTGAGCTTAATTTTAAATTAAGTCTTCAGTTTGAAAAAGATCTCACACTAAAAATATTTCAAAACATTTAACATATTCAAGATTTAAACTATTCCACTAAAATCCCAAGAAAGTATTAGTATTTATTGATAATAAAAACAAATTAACTTTGAAATTATTTAGAAACTATCACTATAGAGGAAAGCATTTTACGTACTCTCCAAATCAGTATATGATATTGTCACCTTAAATAATCATATTGCTGGTATGACAGAATGTTGTAAAAATAATTTACTGTACAATCCATTTTCCTGAGGTGAGCCACTGATTTCTTTTTTCCTATGACTCAACTATTGCCATCCCCCACATACTAATATTCAAGGTTAGTCTTTATTTAAATGATATATTTTTAAAGCATCCTGCCATCTGCAAAAATGTCAAGTTCTGTTGTTTTTAAAGAACAGTGACTAAATTAGCAGCACTTTGCAGTACCATCATTTTGACAACAGCAAATAACTAAAAAGTATAGAATGTCAGAAGCAACAGTAATGCATACTTGAGTGATGAAGATAATTTTGTGGAGCTGAATAAGAATCTGCTGAACAGGGTCAGTGATCTGACGCACCTTCCTTTGTGATACAGCAATTCCTGTCGATGCTGTAGATGAGAAGAGTAAAATCAGGACAGCAGCTCATTTTGTTGCCCTAGTACAGTGATAGCATACATTGTTTAAAATCTGCAGATAGAAATGCTAAGTTTAAATACATGACTTATTTTTCTAATCATGTTGGGAACCAAAAAAGGATAATGTAAAATCTTAAAAATTTAGACAATGCAAATGAAAATGTGTTTCAAAAGAAAATTCCTTGCTCTGAAACATTAAATTATTCTATGAGAAAAGCAGTATTAATGTACCTTACCAATTGTTAAAGTTTGCTCACATTTATTCAAAAGGAAATTTGAATATAGGATAAACAGAATTTTCTTAATTGATTTTTTACACTGACTAAACACATATTTGTTTTTTTGTATATTTTGATGTTATGAAATTTGTTTTCTATCTACTCAAAGAATTATAATAACATATCTGACATGTGGCAAATCAATTGTTATGATTGTTAACCTTGTGCATTTAAATCATATACGCTGTCAGACCCAGAGATGAAATAAAAGCTTATCAGCAGACTGCCACTAAAAAATACTTGGTGTATCACTAAAGAATATTAGTTCACAAAATTATCTTTCCAAGTTGAGTATTAGACCTGGAAGCTAACCAAAGAGCTTTGGCCCAAGTATTGAACTTGGGCCAGCAGCCCTGTATCTCTCTCAAATATAATTCTCTAAACTATACTTCAGAGGATAATTTAGATCCATATTCTAACATTTCCTCACACAGCAACACCCTGAGAATCATAAAATCTTATATACAAATTTACATCCACAGAAACTTTTTCTTTTTTTTTTTTTTTTTTTAAAAATTATCTTGGATCAAGAATAAAGATTATACGGAAAGGGAAATGAAATCCAAATACCAACATCAACTGGTCCACAACAGTACAGTCACCACATTTTTTGTTGTTGAATTTCTGGGCTGGCTACTTTAACAAGAAGTAGGAGACAGACATTCACAAACTGAAGTGCCTAGGGACCATCCAGTTCTGGGCTGTGCCCTCACAGAAATAGAGAAACACAGAAAATGTCCTTCACTGTCACAGAGAGACACATTTCTAGCAGGATCAGGAAGATGATGACACCATCGCTGTTCCTGGGGTTTTTGAGGCACTGCCTTGTGGCAGATGTGTTGAGAGAGTCAAGTGAAATTCAATTCGACACATTTTCCTTAAGTCTTCTCTTAACAATCAGTAAGAGGAAAACAAGTTTTGCATTTCCCCTGAGTAACTTAGAGAAGAATTCAGACTGGTTTTCCTGCTCAAGGTGACAGTGGAAGCTGTGCTGTAATAATCTAAAATACATGTCATTGGAAAAACAATTTTGATTTAGATCTTTCTGCCTCATTTTCACCTCTCTCCCAACTGTTTCAACACTGCTATATTTGATCCCCAATCTTGCTGTTACAACCTATGAATCTTCAGCTTTTGTTAGGACACTCAGGAAACCTTTACTTCCTTGACGTTACCTTTTCCACTGCTCCCTGTTCTGTGATATTTGTCTTTTCTTTTCCTGTCAATGGCTTGTATTACAAAACAAAAGCAAACAAATCAGTGCCCTTTCTCTTGTGTGTCTTCAGATTTCTTTTGTGAATAAACTTATGTTTAGAATAATAACAGCAAACAGAAATGACTGAGTAGGACATAATATGGATTCCCATTATTCAATGTACAGAGTTTTCTCTCTTTTCTAGTATGACAGCTACAATAAGATCTAAAAGTCTAGCAGGACCAGATATAATGTCTACTTGTAGTGTTTAGGTGCTTCAAAGACAGACGGTGACCCAATGTTGAACTAGGAACCTTAGGAATTCCCACAAAGTCCATACACTTCAGAACACCACACATTTCTTTTTTATTGTTTTCATTCAATACAGCACTATAGTATTATTTGGAGGATGAGGGCACACATGTGTGACTAGGATGCTGAACACTTGATTAAAACTTTTAAGACTTTTTCCGAAAGAAAAATATTACTGAAAAAAGATACTGGATTGACTTAAATTACCCACAGAACTGAAAATATCAACAAAGGCTAAAATTTTTGTCTGTAGATCATTATAGCTCTGATATGCTATTGGCTGGATAGTGGAGTTTAACTGTGCTTTTATTATAATGGCACTCTGTAGTAAACAGCACTGAAACTGTGGAATGTTGACAACAAATTTTTATTTGTACCACTTAATTAAAATTTTAATACAATTTTTATATTAAAAGCTGTAAAATAGAATTCAGTATAGACAAAAGGCACCGTTTTATGATGATCAATATCTCAACTGCTCAAAATAATTTTTTGCAATTATTATTTAATTCATTTCTTGGGAGAAATTCTCATTGCATTCAGCAGTTTAGCCAGGATAATGACTGTCAAAATGAGATCTTACTGATTCACTATTGGAATTCATATTTTTAAGAAGTACCTTAATGATATTTCAGACAACATATTTGTATGTGAAATGCAATTGTCTCATTTTCTAACGTTTTCAAATACAAACATTAGATAAAACCATGATATTTCATATTGCAAAGAGCTACAACTGGTAGCCTATTAGACTGCCACCTATCACAAACAAATCCTTTAATTTCTTAGTGCGGACCCTGTGGGTGAGTGAAGGTACTCTCAAGAGCAAGTAAATAAGTGGTGAAGTTGAAGAAATGAAAGAGGAAATACTCTATATACAATAGGAGAAAAATGTAATAATGTTTAAAAACTTGGAAATTGTTAGGTTTAATTTAACTTTGAATTGCTTACAAGCACAAAATTACCTGGTCGCAGTCTTGATCCAGGACCATCAACACAATCTCTATCATCAGTTTAAAAAAAGAAAAATTACTTCATTAATTAGTTAATTGTGTTTGGCATCAATGATTGTAAAGAAAGTAACAGTTTTCCCTGACTACTTCTCATGTTTTCTCTAAAGGAAATCTGTCCAAATTCTCTAGTTTACACTTGTGAACTTTAGCCACATAAAGGCTGGCTTATTCTACATATCCAAAATAGCATAACTTCTACTAAATAAAAGTTTCTTTCCCTGCTCAGTTTTCAGTCCGGAACATGTAAAGCCTGCATAGAAGATTTTAATACTGAAAACTCAATAATCCACTAGATTGTGCATATTTGTACTTGTTTAAGGACCTTTCAGGTAACCCTTTTTATGGATGAAAAACATAGAGAATAATTATTGTCTCAAGAAATACAGGAATAATAATGCACACAGTGCTAGTAAAATGGCGGGGGAAAGTAATATTCCATCACCAGGATAGCAATACCTCAATGTCAGAAATACAGGTCTACATGGTTTCATGTTAGATCCTGCTCTATGCACAGACACTTCCCCAGCCTGCACATTTCAAAAGGTGAAATAAGCAGTAAAAAGTGGATCCAGACAGACAGGGAATGGAAAGAACCAAGAGGATGTGCTGCTGAGTGGCAGCTTCCATAGCCGTTTTTTTGCAGGACTTTGTATCTGCTTTAGTGACAGCAGGAAAAGCTACAGTTTCAAGGAGTAGTTATGAAGAAAGATAAAGAGAGAGTTTTTCTAATGATTATGTGAGAAGCAGAGATTTGTGTAATCGTGAATTTCTCCAGAGAGAAACAAATGTGTTTGAGTCAACACTCAAGCATGAGGAGGCTGCCATTTAGTCCAACAGGATTAAAACTGCAAAGTCAGTGAGTGGTAAGTGACAGACCGGATGGTGATAGGCTAAGAACCACTCTGAAACCAAAAATAAAATATTGCCTTTGGATCAAAATGGTCTGTGGACAAGAGAAGAATCAGTGGCATCATTATAAATACTTACCTAGCTAAATTAAGGGCAAAAAGGAAATACTGTTCAGGAGGCAGATGCAACCAAGAGTGATTTTGAAGGGTTTGTTTGGGGTTTTTTTTGATAGGAATGAAAATCAGAAGTGAAGAAACAAAGAACAGAGTCTGTGAGTAAGAGTGGTGCCAAGGAGATCAGAAAAAATTATGGCTAGTCGAGAATGTGTTTGATGCATTACTAGACAGACTAAAAAGGAAGACCTCTAGAAGGAGAAGAGGGATGGTGTGACACATTCCACTTCTGTTTGTTTCCTTTTTTGAAAGAAATGAGGCCTCCAGAATACAAAAAATGGGTGTGTCTGTTTATACAGAAGGTCTAGGGGAGTTCAAAGGGATAGGATGTTACTCTACACTACCACAATATACTCTACACTATCAAATACACAAGCACATCTTTCTATGGAAAAGACAAAAACAGAATTTGGCTAACCCACTAACATCAGTTTAAGCTGATGAGGCAAAATCTATTTTTAAAACTATTTATCATTGTAAAGCTTTTGTGTGCAAACACCTTCTAACAATATCCTCAAGCAGACTGAGTGTCATAGGCTGAGATAACATGAAGTTGTAATGGTAAGTAAGGAAATGTTTCATGAAGGGAATTGCAGAACTGTTCCACTGCGAAACAAAACACTGGAATTTATCATAACAGTGATCAATTAAATAATTTATATTAAAATCATACATCACACCTACCTTATCTGAGGTTGCCTTTCAGAAGCACTAAAACTTTGTTTAATTATACCTGAAATAAATGTATATATATTATCTTCTGCTTCAAAAACCCAAACAAACAAAACACCAAAAAACTGAAACATACATCCTAATATCTTCTGTTTCCCAGACCTGGTGTCAAAATAAATTTTAAATAACAGTATTAAGCAAACTCCAAATCCCAGTTGACTATTGAGTTGCTGTATGATGTATCAAAGATTTGCTTGTACCATAACTAAAATCTCAGCACCACATAGTATTCTAATAAATACTTTCAGAATTTCATGGAAACAACATGTGTTGACCAAATGTCCACAGAAGATTTGCATTCACTTATTACAGTTACTGCTACGGCTATAGCCACAACATTGTCTCTAGTCTGGATAAAGTGCCCACTTTCTCACAGGACCCTTGAGGGGTTGTCTAAGCCTTGTTCCACCAGAGTTTTATTGCCACCATTCTATTAGCTAACTATTCATATGCAATAACTTATTTCTTAAATAATCCTACTGAAGTGAAGACCTTGAAGGCTGGGATATGACCAGTTATTGGTCCAACATCTAATCAGCAATAAAACTGAACTTAAACTCTGGCATAATGTATTGCAAAGTGCCAAAAAATGTCTAAAAGGAAAGATATTGTTTGATGATATTTATTATTCATGCACTGGGAAAGCATTGCCTTAGATCACATATTAGTCTTACGCATTTGTCTTAAAACATTCCTGTAAAGCCACTCTTCTAATGGTAATTTGGACCTATGAGATCACTCTGTCATACAAATGGTATCTCATTTTGAATGAGGAATAAGTGTATGATTAATGAAAAGATAATTCTGCTAAACGAAAGTCTGAGTAGTAAGATTAGGATATTCTACAATAATTTCCCCATACAATTAATGGATTTTAATATAATGCCCTGCATCTTTGTACAGATGAGATATTTTTCCACACTAGTAACATTGAAAGCATTATCATTAAACAAGAGGCATCTAATCATTTAAAGAGAATATAAGAAAAATAAAAGATTCTATGCCAAATTTATATTAGTTTTCCCATTGCTGTTCTTGTTACTGCAGTTATATCAGTTCTAGAGCAACAGTAGAGCAAACACCTTTCTGAGAGTCTTAAATCTTTTTGTGTTCAAACATACTTTGTGTTGTGCTCTGAAATACAGTGCCTTCTTTTTCTTACTTTTCTGAAATCCTCTGAATTTAAAAAAAAAATCCTGAAGGAGGCTTGCATCTGTCACACCAAATTCACTTTAAAACCAAAAGAAATGATACATCTTTAGGCCAAATCTGCCTCCCTAAAAGAGAGACATACAGACAGAGAGAGAGAGTGAAGGGAAAAGGTGACAGTATTTTACTCCTTGCTAATGATTTGCTTAGCAAAATAGATATTAAAAGTCTGTAGTAGCTAGCACAAAACACTGATAAGAATAGCTGATTTGTGTAATAACAAACATACTAGACCCACATACAAGCAAAAGTACTTCAATTAACCTTGTTACTGAGACAGAAAAATAGACAGAAAAAGACAGTGTCCACTGTCTAGAAAGTATCGAATGAAATGAAAAATATGACTGTGCCTATTCAAGGAACAGATACTTTGCCTGCTTAGGGTGCAGACACAGTAATACAAATACAAAAGTAGAAGCTCTGACTGAACCTGAATGATGTAAAATGCTTGAGGTAAGGATTTTGAGTTCCAACCTCAGACACAACAAACACCGCAAGATATCATGTGAATATATGCATGAAAATCTATAACAGAAGCCACTTGGCTAGAAAGTTAATTTTGAACCCAGCTGTTTGCTGGAGTTTTATAAAAAACACATCTCCCCTTTTCCAAGTATTCATATACAAAATTGAGTTTGAAATACTATTCCCTTTGGCTGTTTCAAATAAATGATCTTTCAATGAGTAAAGGCTCATATCCAAATTTGCTTGATCAGTTGGATGATTCACCACATTTGACTTGCTAATCTGCCAGCTTATGAGTGTATTTACAAGTGCATGATATTTCACACCAGAGTCTGTCTCACCACTCACTGTATGTGGCAGAGATGTAGTATTTTCTGATTCATATGCTAGAGTTAGGAAAATACTTATTAATGTTAAAAAACAAACCCAAAAAACACATAAATCATGATGCAGAACTACAATAAACAATAGCAAACACCCTTCAGCCCTATTTTTATTGCTTATTATTATGTTTAAGATCCACTGAGCAACTACATCTGAGAGAGGACTCTCATTATGTCAGTCACTATGAAAACACAGCAAAATAATTTATTCAATAACTAACCACATGGAGACTCAAACATGCAAAAATCATTGTAGCAAACATACACGTGTTTATACACACACGTGACACTAATGACTTTATTTATAATCCTTAGCCTTCTGTGTGTGAGTTATGCTAATCATACAGAGCCAGAGGGTAAGAAACAACATGAACGTGTAGGCAGGTTAACTAACAAGTCATGGAGCACATGGTGCATCCTGATATTCAGGCCAGGGTTAGCTGGATAATATTTCCTTTTACTATTGGACAGGGATAGCAAGAGCAGGGCAATATATGTTTTGTTCAAATGCCTTGCAAGAGGCTATTTCTCAGTTTGAGACGATCTCAAGGAAAATGAAATACAAATCCTCCATCTCTTTCCTGTTTTATGGCTGCTCATGTTAGAACGTGAAAGACACACAAAAGCCAAAGCTTTTAATTATCATCAGCCTCCCTATTCTGAATAGTTCTATGAAGATTCCTTGAGGACACTTAAAAAAAAAAAAATCAAATGAGCCATAAAGAACTTCTCTGACTGCTACTTTGGTCTTTAATAGCTGATGTAATTAAAGCAACTTCTAAGGCTTTAACGTCTTAACATGCAGTGACATCAGTGCAAATCCTACAAATACATTTTAATAGGAAGTTCAGTGTTTTACTCCTGCAGGCACCTAACCATGCAATTTCAAGAAAAAGGTTCACAACATCATATGAGATCAGAAAAACCTGAGGAGATAGTAACTTTTGCTTTGGCTTTAACTTTCACTTCAATGGTATCTAAAGAGCTCTGAAAACAATTCCAAGTTTGATCAGACCCATAGAAAAACTGAACCAGGATTTCATATTAGCAGAAAACTTCAATATATCTTCTTGAATGAAATGGAAGCAAAGGAAGAGGTTTTTTTGAATGACAACTTAATGATCTTTACAGGAGAAAGGTCAAACTACCTTTATTTATTCAAAATATTCTTAGTAAGCTGTCCTTTAAAGTACTGTGCCACTGAAAAGGACAATCTCAACCACATGAATTAAGCCATTTTGCAGAGCAAACAACTAAGTTCTTTTCTCGCTAGCAGTGACTCCCTGTACAGCAACAGAGGTAGACACAAACATGCTTTGAACTTAATTCCAGCATCATACAGGAAAACCAGGTCTCAGCAGATCTTGTTCTAGCTGATGTTTTCAGCTAAGTGTCCTTAGCCCGAGGTCTCAGAGAAAACTAAACCTTAGACAAATCGGGCAGAACAAGGCTACAAAACACTAACGTCTCCAAAGTTCTTCACAAACAGCCCATTGTGCAAATGATAGATTTCTTGATGCAATAAGAATTTTCAAGGGATTTCCTAGGCTTTATCCTCACAATCTAAAGAACCATATATAGTAGGTGTCAGATTATATTATCCCAAAGACTTATAAAACTAATCATCTTATTGAGAGAAGAAATATCTTCTCAAATCACCAAACTCATCAAATACAAGTGGTCTGAGTCAGGGGGAGAAAAAAGAAAAAAATAAAAGCTCAGTGACCACAGAACGTGCAAGATATAAGGTCGCTGCTGGCAATGTAGGCCAGATTACTGGCTCCAGACAGCAAGTGACATTACTGAATGGGGTTTTATTTCATGCAGTGTCCATTGTTATCCTCAAAAACAGTTAAATACAGAGCTACACTCAGAGCCCAATCATTTGCTACGTACAACAGGCAGATTTCTCATTTTGAGAGTATCCCAGTTCTAGAAATCCCCAATTATTCAACTGGATATGAGCACCACCTGCACAAAACCCAAGTCCTGGCACTGTGTAAACAAGTTACATTTCTACAAGCTAGAAGAAAGATATAGGAGATCCCTCCAAATTTACATCACTAGAATACTGTTCAGGCAGATCTGTGGTGTCTTCATTATATGATGTCCCAGTTACATTGGCTGGGACCAATTTATCACTATGTGGACTGTAACCAGAACTGTGTATTTTGCATGTTCTGTGACATTTCTGATGGACTGTTAATAGTGGATTGTTTTCAGCAGCTGCCCAGGGCACACCTGAGCCCACAGGTTACAAGATGGGTGTTAGAGAACCCTGTTTCTGTCTTCACACCAATGATTCAGCTGTGATGACTCCCCTCCGGGAAGGCCTTAGCACCTTCACACCCAGCCTGAGGGGTCATGTCTGCTAAGGGGCCATCAAAGATTCCAAAAAGATCCCATGACTTACAGAGTTAACTCATCCATTGTGAAACTCCTCACCCTGGGGGAGGTACTGGGCATTCCCATCTGAACCTGAGCATATATAATCTTGGGGGTTTGGGACTTCTGGTACCACTTGTTGAATCCAGAGGAGGACCAGAACCTCAACAGCACTGCGATGGCCACTCTCAATCAGACTGCAACCACCAGGTTTTCCTTTCCTTTTACTTTCCCCTCAGGGGGACCACATGGTGCTCAGCACAGGGTCTTACGAACACCATTCTATTCGTGCCCCAGGGTGCTGGGTTATGAATCCGGGTTTTGTGGGTTAAAACCAATTTTTCTCTGTATCACTGTATTTATTGTAACCTTTTTTTAGTAAATTGTAACTCTGATTTGTAATCTCTCTTGAGTTGGGTTTATTTCTCCTGCCGGTTTACCTATAAACCAGCACACATGGTAACTGAATACTATTGGATTGTAGAAATTCAGGAAAGAAATCCTGAATATCAATGTCTCTGTTTATTGGTCACAAGTTAGGTGAGAGATTTCTCAAAACACTGGAAACCTAAATTAAATTATCAGGTAACAGAAATACTTCTAAGTAAGATACAGTAGCACAACACTGAGCACACTGAGACTTCTCAGCCTCATGAGCAATCTTGAAAGGAATCTATTGCATGCTTCATTTCTATTGTGAGGAAGGTCAGAGGATTTCTAATAGCATGTTTTCCACAGAAGTGTCTTTCAGTGTGTTTAGGATGCTGTCCCAATTGCAGTGTAAATGAACACGGTTAAGGGAAACAAAAAATCTCTTTTCCAAAAAAATATTCCCAAGCATAGAGTAAACTCTCACTCAACTGCCATATTAGCTGTACTGGACTACTAAGCATTAAGACATATTATGTATTTTCCTGCTATTTGGTTTTACCTGCAGAAATGAAGGTACAGTTACATTGGAAACCAAAAGCAAGTAAAAACCCCTTAAATGTGTCTAAGGGAAGGTAAAGTTGGGAATAAGAGTAGTGGGAATAAGAAAAAACTGAAGCTAATAAACTGTTATCATCCCATCACTCTTCATAGCTTTTTGACTCAGTATGGCCCTACCCTCTGTCAATCTTTATCTTTTCAAACACTAAGGACTTTGGGGGAGAGGAGGTATGCATCTGTCACTACTGCCTCTATGCTTCTGAAATGTGCAGAACCTTGCTTCTGTAGGATTAATCATTTCAAGTACCAGGAATAACTACTCCAGAATCTACATACCCTGCATTTGGCCATCTTAGGAGTATTTAAAGGAGCTGGTCTTGTAGAAATACATTGTCTAGACTAAGAAGAATAATCTTTTGCTTAAAGGATAATTGAAAAACAGAGTTGGTAAAATTATTGAAAATATTATGACAGTAGTGGACTATAAAAAAAGCTTACTCGTATTACACTGTCAAATGCATACCAGTTTCTGTGCCACTGAACAAGTCAACACATCATACCTTTTCACAAGATACCACCCTAGTTTTAAATTAGAGTGATATTTTTCTACATTTGCAGATCACGTTTACTCTGAGAATGATGTGATGACAGTATGATTAGACAAATCCTTTCAAGATCCTCACCAATATCCCTGTTACTAAAACTCACATCTTCATGTTAGCAGTTTTCAAGCTAGTTAGATGAAAGTTAGTCACATTTCCCCCTGTAATGCTGACATGCTTGAAGAAACCATGGCTGATCATTCAAACTCTGTTAGCCACTTATTAGTAATGAATGGAGCATAACCCATGCAATACCCAATTATCCTGAATTTATAATTATTTCTTTAAAGCTATCTTTTCTTTATCCCTGGAAAGACAAAACATTTGCCAGCATTAATTACAACTAATCTACAACACTGACTTCAACATTAAGAAGAAACTACAGGTGATCTAAGAACTTAAGACTGCCAAGTCATTTTTCAGAAAGCAATCCTGAAGTATCTATACAATAATTAAACTCTATGTTGGGAGAAAAATGAACAATGATTTCTAGAAATGCTGATTAAAGTTAGTGGGATTGACAGGAACTGACTGGATGTTTCCACTTAAAATATTTAATTGAAACTATGGAAATCTGGTATCATAATATTCAAATATTAGAAAAAGTTGATGTTTTGTTAATATCTAAATCTTAACCGAGCTAAACAGACTACAAGGAAATCATTACCAGTAGCACTTTGGATCTGGCAAGTTACAAACTACAAAGATTTCAAATGTCCGTGTACAATGCTGAACTAGCCACAAAGAATTACATTTCTGTGAGACTCACAATGTGTTATTCTTCAGTATAAATACAAAATACAACATTTCTCTCTGTAAGCTGCTTTTCCTCAAGGGGTTGCTCCTATGCAGCCCCCTCCCACAATGAGACTAGGCTTCCCTGTATCCTGTATCCTTCTACTGTTACTCTCTTACACACGAAAGCAACAAAGAAAAAGTGATTTTTAAAATTATTGTTTAAAGAAAGCTTTGATAATAATCTCAGGGCTGGCTAGCCTCAGGCCCTCCAGCCTTTAAAATGGCAAGCTATCCAGCTACAATTAGCAAATCATATTAATGGATTTTAAGTAGAATTATAATTTCATTTATTTGCCCTGTGCTAATGGCTAGATATTTCAATAAAAAACATCATATTTCTTCAGTAGCTAGGCCAAAACCTGAAGGAAATCCAGCTAGCAAATAGAATTACAAACAGATAAAGTAATGTTAATCTATGTATTTTGAAGTCTAGGACCTTGCAGCAATAATGTTCATTAATCTTCAGACAACTACATTCTCTTTACCCTTTAAAGGCACATCTTAAATCATCCACAAATTTTCTTTCAGAACTCAATGGGATGACCTGAATCTTAAGTTTTGCTCAACTCTAATATCCTTTTTTCTTTTTCTAGTGTAAAAAGGTCATTGATTTTCTCTAATCAGAGATCATGGTAGCTCACAATCTAGCAAGTAACTCAAAGCAGTTAGAGTTGTTTCTTTTTTTTCCTTTTAAATTTTCATATTTGGAATATAATCCCCCAAAAATGTTACTTAAGATAACACCCAACACTGCTGATGTTTTCCTATTTGATTACCATAAATAACTACAGGCAGAATAAATGCCGTGTTTTGTCACATAATCCTGCCCTAATTCAAATCTAATCATTAAGCATTCCTTCAATTCCATTCAGTCAGTTCATTTAGACAGCTAAAGCTTGCAATTTTAAACTTTCTTTTTCACACTCTTCCATCTGTTTCTTATCGATACTAGTCATCTTAGGGCTTCAAATTTAAAACCACCTTCTTTGTCAGGTTGCCCAATAATATTCCAGCTTTCATGGCTGTTACTCCAAAATATGAGAACAAGCTACAAAAAGACTATGTGATGCAAAATGTATTAAACTGGAAATAGTTGCCACAGAGGCACAGTTATCTTCTTTACTTAGGTAACAAGAGATAGCAAACTTGCAACAAATACTGAATTCTGGAATAAACAACTGCTTTGCTGTTAGAAAGTGTACACTTAATTCTTAAAGAATCTTACCAATAGTAGACTCCTTCAAAGTACTTGAACTGGAGCTGCTTGAGTTGTCCAATATGTCCAGCTCATCATCTAATTCAGAGAACATACCTGCACATAAAAATGGAAACAAAGAAGCTTTTAACCCACCTCCAACCAGCATAATAGCACCCTGATGCTGCTTTTGCTAATGTCTACCTTTCTCTATAGTCCTGTGGTCCTCTACCAGGATTTCTTCATATGTTCCTTCCTCATCTTTTCCACATGCAGATGGACAGCTGTCAACTGGAAGGGCAGCATTTTCTGAAAACCCAGTTTTGCAACTGGCTTCTCCACTGCTGCTACTACGAAGACTCAACTTCTCACCATTTTTCTGACAACAAAGAACAAAAAGGAAATGTTATATATTGTCCTTTTCCAGCACTCATTAGAAAATCCAAAAATGAAAGTGTCACTTGTGTATACACACATAAAAATACATTTCTTTATTCCCACTTACCTGCTAGTTCAGGACTGCACAGTACCTGGTCCAGTCACTGACTCTAAATTTAGAAGAAAACTTTCAAACTCTTAACCTAAACAAATTATTTTTAGTCTTTACATAAAAGACCTCTTTGTTTTTCATGACAGTCTTTTCACAACAAGCATTGAAAGTGAGAAAAATGAAACAAATGCCAGACCAGAAGCAAATATTGAACAAATGAAAACTAAAAGACCAGACAAGGATAGGTTCCCAAGTACAAGCATTGGTAGCTTTATTCTCTTCCAGCTTAGATAATAAACAGCAGTTCAGGTCTGGACAATGCAAAACAGGATGGTAGTAAAATATGAGATTAACTTGATATTGTGTGATGCCAGAGGGCCCCCAAGGCTGAACTGACCAAACACTGACCGGTATTACTAAAGCAGAGCTAAGGAAATAAAACACACAGTATAAATTATTTAAGTGCTTCATCCTGTTTGTAGCACAGGGTTCTTTAATAAGTATAAAATTCTGCCTCTGATGTTATTAGTGTTTATAGTTTTTCTGGAAAGAACAGAAATCCCTGATCCCCATTATTGCTTCTATTTTAATGCAACATATTTTGAAGAAAGATATTTTATGATCTCTTTATATATTGTTCCAAGCCTTCACGTATTATTTATGTTGTGCGTAAATAAATTCATGTTTGTTTTTATTTGTCAGAGCAAAGCATGATAAAGGAGGACAGGAGATAAAATATACAAATATATCATATTCACTCAATTAGTATCTTTAATATTAAATTTCAGGACATAATACGTTCCCAAGTACTTATATTCTTACCAAGTCTGTTTAAGACAGTTTGTTTTGTATCTAAGACAATTTGTTTTGTGTCTAAGACAATTTGTTTTGTATCTAAGACAACAGTCTTTCAAAGTTTCTCCCATGAAGTATTTTGACCTTATTAGGACAGAGCAGAGTGTGTGCACTAGAAAACCCTTCTCAGAAACCTAACTGCACCCCTGAGCACTGACTATACCACTGCCTGCATAATGGGTCTGCTTCAATTACTTCCCCATCTTCTGCTCTATTCTCAAATGCATAACTTGTAAGACATGGCTTGTCAAGCCTTTCTCTTTAAATCCAGGTGGGAAAAGATAATTTCACACTTAAATACTGGACTGAGCTTACGTCCAGGATGCCACAATACTGCAGTGTCCCACAGCACGACAACCACTAATGATGACTCTCATGCTTGCTGGAAGAGAGAAGTCTAGTCCTGGCATCTGAGCACACACTGTACCCTGAACAGTCAGTGCACAATTACTGAAAAGAACCAACTCACCTGTTCTACATCAAAGAAAACAAAGTAAAGAGAGAGAAGGGTCAAACTGCATGGGCATTTCAAACTTAAATATCCTTTCAACAGTTTCAATATTGAACCTCATACTCAAAAGAATAATTGTTAACAACAACTTCTAAATCAGGTGGAGCTGAGGAGAAAAAGAGAGATCAAAAAGACTGCTGTTACCAACGAGTACCAGATCTAACTGCCCAGGAAGAAAGGAAACCTGTTTGAAATGTGTGAACTGAATTCCACAGACCTCATGATAAAAATAATCATTAGACCTGCTATAGAAACTGTTCAGAGATCAGTGAAACATATCTTAGAGCATTAAAGCAATTATGTAAACTGTAAAGCTATAACCTCTCTACACATAAAATCTGGCCCATTTACATAATAGCTGAACATAGAAAACTATTAATACTTTATTACTATTTATTACTGAGAGTAATAAATAAATTTGCTGTGATATATTTTGCTCCACCTAGAAAATAGCTAATAATTTTCAGAAATGAGATTAAATAATGCTTTTTCTTTTTTGAGTAGGACAACTGGCTGATTTAGGACAAACGTACCCTGACTAGAGGAAGCTGGGATGCACATTCAATATTGCTTTTCTCACCATTGGAGGGAGACCATAAGTATCTGTATAGGAACATAAGGACATAAAAAACTTAATTTTGTGAGAAGAGGATGGAGAAACTGTTCTCCAACATATTGAAACAACCATTTTCATATGTCTTGAAGTCTCAAAGAGATTTCTTTCAGATAAGTAGAAAGACAGATTTTTTTTTTTTTTAAGAAATCTATGAAACAGTGTCATTCAAAACATCCCAAACATTCAAACAGGGGTTAGGTTGATACATATACATGTGAACTATGCTCATACCTACACTTTATTCTAGAGTTCCAATATTTTACAACTCTTTCTAGAGGCTCTATCAGTTTATCCAGCTTATTCTCACATTTCCATAATAAAACAGTGCCTCAGTTTCCCCATTAATCAGACTGATGACCATCTCTGTTGAAAAAAATCTCTGCCCTCTAGTATAAACAAACACAGTTGAATACAAAAGCTAAGGGTAAAAAAGTCCCTCTGCAAAAAAATGTTCAAATAATGAACCAATTAATTTTTTCCAGCATTCATCTATCTTTATTACTGAGCAAAAGCATCTCTGAAAAATTGTGTAACAGCCATGAAGAAAAAATTCTATCTCCATCCATATCCTCTGTACTTGCACTGTCTGCCTCTTCATGGTCACTATTACAACTGTAAAATCAAGATATACTTTATTTTTGGATAAATGAAACCTAATGAAACCTAAATTGCTCTTTTTGACTTCCAATATGAATTAAAAAAAAAAACCTAAAAAAAAAAACTCCTGTAGGTTTAACTAAAATAAAGATATTGATCTTTTGTTTAGCTCTGTTTTCTCATATTGCTGTCCAGAAGAATTAACTCTTCTGCCTTCAAGAAATATAGAGTTCTCTAGTGGCATTTGCAAACAGTGTGTAATTAATCTTCTTTATTTGAGACATTTACAATTACAGCATTGTGCTAGTCAATTGAATTTCTATTTCAAGAAAACAAAGCTATTTCCACTATTAAACTATTTGTAAAAACTTAGAACTTAGCAATAAAATGAGTAATAGTGAACATGAAACTGTCAAGGAAAAAAAAAATCCAACCTAAAACAATGTATTTCTTTCAGTAAGATGGTAACAGCTCTTGGGAATTGGGAAAAAGAAGTAGATGTTATATATAACAGTTTTAGCAAGGCTTTTGACAATGTTCTTCATGACATCTCACAAGAAAGCCAGGAAAGTGTGACCTAGACAAAATCATGATCAGTTGGCTGTATAATTGACCATAAAAATTGTACTCAGCTTGGTAACTGCTTTGAGTGTTTGTTATCCTGAAAATGGGTAGTGAGCACAGTTTTTCAGGGTCCTTTTTGACCTTGTTCCAAAACCACTCAATGTTGTCACTGAATTACAATGATAATCTGCATAATGAATAGACAGAGTGCCTGGTAAAGGTGCGATACATTCACATCATATATCATATTGCAGCATATACATCATACCCAGAGCTGTGTCAATGAAGCTGACAATAGGTGTCAAAGAAAGTTCTGAGAAACTGGAGAAACTAAAAGAATGGCTGAAGTTTAAATAGAGAGAAAGCAAAGTTCTATGAGCAAGGGGAAACAACTGTACAAATGTACAGGCTGAGGAAGGACTGGTCAGACAGGAGCTCTTCAGGAAAAGATTGGGGATTTTGATGGATCAGAAACACAATATGACTCAAAAATACCATGCTGTTATGTAAAGGGGATGGTGAAAAGAGGATTATTCTCTTCTTTATACTGAGATATATAAAGAAGAGAATGATTCTGAAGAATTGTGTATTCTTTCTATGTGATACCAGTAAGACTGTCATTTGGAGTAAATAGGTACAGTTTTGAACACTACACTGAAAACTACGTCAATCTTTTTATGTCATGTTTTGGAGACCTCTGATTATTCTCATTTCTTTCCCTTTCTCCCTCTCCACATTTTTTATTCTTCATTCCAATTTTTTTTTAAAAAGAAAAAAAAAATCACAATCCAACGTATTAAAAAAAGACAGAACTTTTACGTATTTCCACTATCAGAAGGACAATTTCAGTAATTAAGTGGTCAACTATTGCATCTATTTAGGATTCTGCAGAGAGAAAAAAGTGTTCATACACAATCTAACTGGTTTGAATGTACCCAGCAAACAGGGTAGTCTGGGGATATTCTGGACTTGGTGCTCTCAGAGCCCCTTTATGACACTTAGGATTGGGTCTGAAAACTACAAGTATCATATATCCTGTACGTGCACACCCATATGTCCACCTACTATCTCCTGGAAACAAGACATGTATATGATATGTACTCTGTCAAGCATACCAAATAAGACCACATTTTCTGCAAGCTAATGTTAGATACTGTATATAGCACAGTGTATATGTGCTATGAGTATGACCAGGGTGCTTCAGGCATACTCATGGTGTTCCAGATGTTACCTTCAAATGGAAAAAAAAGACTTAATGAGAAGTGATTGCTGACTGTAAAGACCGTTTTTGCATCTCTGCTGTTTCTAAACTGTTTCTATCATACGACATTTTTATGACTGATCAAATACCTGTCAGGAGAAAAGGGAGTTCTAAAGCTTGGAGATGGACAAGATAATCTCTGACAACTCTTCCTGCTTTATATTCTGTAACTTATTAAAGTATTTTGATGCATTAACAAATTGAGGCTGAATTAAGCATATTATGGGTTTGTCCTTAAGCGTTTGATCATACATTTACACAGGTAGTAATTTGGCTGTGATGACTACTTTCTACATTCAGCAACTCTTATAAAAACTACACCTGCAAAACAGTTTTTATATCACTATTTTGTTCTCCAAACATAAATAGTATANATAACCATATTTTTGCAATATTTATAACCTCTTTTCTTCTAAGTGTTTTAAAAGCAAATATACTCGTTGCTTCAAGTAATACAAAAACAGTTGCTGCATATAGACACAGTTGTTTTAAGAAAGAAAAATCTGTTAAGCACTGAAAGGCTGAATTGCACAAAATCTATTTCCAAGCACAAAGAAAAAATAAATTAAAATGGACATTAATCCAATCTTTATGTCTCTTTCTGAGTTAACAAAAAAACTTGATTAATTCAGATTGAATTGCTAATTAAGTACTACTTTGTAATGCATGTGGTGATGCTTGGAAACTAACATGATTATTAGCAAAACAATTGCTAAGAGAGTAGAACTGAATTTGGGTATGGGTGGAAATGACTTGGTGAAAAAGCAGTTAAATAATTTGGTATTTCTTTGTCTTTTAGATAGCTGCAATCCTGTCCCCTTTCCTATAAAAAAATTGAGCAAATCAATGGCTGTTTTGAATTACAAGAGTTGCCAGTAGCCTGCAGGGTGGTTACAGAAGTACAGATTCTTAAACCATGATCTTTAACCCTTCCCCTTTTGGCCACAGATCCCTGTGGATGAAGAAAAAGACAAATCCATTTGTGTGGATAAAGAGTGGTAACAGTAGCATGCTTTCTATTTACAGGTATTGCTAGAAAATGCTTCCCCCATTTATTTATATGAGGGTCTTTGTGATAGAAGGGACATAGAAAGNCCTGCTACATAAATGTCAAAAAGGAATAGTGTCAATGGAGTGGAAGGTGGAAGAAGAAAACAATTTGTGGAATGTTAAGTCTTCATGACATTCCTGAGTCCTCACTCATTTCCAAAGGGAACTGTATGCAGCAATGCACAGACAGTAACATCAAATTTTTTTNAGTCATTCATATTTCTAAACCAATGTAGGAAAGACATAATACAATTAACTTGTAATCATCTAGAGGTAGACTATGAAGGCTTATGTCACAGAGCGTAGGCAGAAAACTGCATCAACCATTTCAGGTCTGGCCAGGCTTTTTAGTTTAGATTTAGTAACTTAGATACACTCCTGTTTGAAAACAGCTATACTGCTTCTTTCACTGTTTCCAGCCAATAAATAGTTGAACAGCTTCTGCGGGAGAGAGACAGGCTTTTCAGCACAGGCTGTAGCCAAGCTGCCTGCAAGCAGAATAATCAGCATGTTTTCTACCAGCAGCACCCTAGTCCAGCAGAAGCACAGTACCTTGATAGCTACACACCTAGCCTGGGAGGGCCAGTGTTGACCTGCTGCTAAAAATCCCATCTAGATAGAAGATGACTCATCCTGGTCTATATGCCACAGCCCCAGCATGCTGGGTTAGGGAAAGACTTGCCCATTCAAGTGTGAGAACAGAAAAATGCAGAGAGCATATTGCTTATAGGCATTCTGGTGCACTGTTAGGACACAGCACTCAGCTAAGGGCTACCTAAATGGACCAGCTCAGACCAAGCGTTGTTAATGACTTTGGACACTCTCTTAGCCTGACTAACCCAGACTCTGGAGCCACCCCATGGATCAGAACACACTCAGGAAAAAAAAGTTGGACTTACTGTTCCCATTATCTAAGCATCTTAGCTCCCCCTTACTCTGAGTAACTGGGAACTAGATTCGAATACGCGGATGTGCATATATGCATTTAGAAATGAAATGAGTATTCTAGTGACATTAATAATACAAATTCCCAAAGAACACGGTGCTACCTGGTATCGAGAGAAAATGTGACAGAATACCTGCCCCGCATGCACAAATGAGAACTACAGAAACTGAGAAAAGGAAGTTGCTCTGATCAGACAGGTAGTCTATCATGTCTGCCCATTTTTAATACATTCACTGGGAGTAGCAGAAGGTACAAATGGCTCATATTTTGTTATATATTTTTAGCTGACAGACTCCAATTATAAAACTTACATTTTTCTCTACCACATTAAAAAGACAGGACAGATATGAATATTCATCATTCTATACTGTTTTTGGTATATTTGTATTTTACATTAAAAATGTGGCAATGAGAAAAAAGTTAAAAACACTTCAGGATACATGCAGTAAATGAAACAATGGTGGATGATGCCTACGTAATGAAACACATGTTTCCAAAGTCATAAAAGTGACTTATTTTCACCTTTTTCTAAACAGACAAAATTAATTTTTCAAATCTATATACTTCAAAAAAGAACTCAAATTATTATTTGGCTACACACTCATCTCTTTAAAGGAAAACATTAGAAAGATAATATATGAGTTAGATCAACTACTGTTTTGAGAGACATATTTGCCTTGGAATACAGAAAACTCAGTTTTGCCACTAGTCTGTTTTATGACCTTACATAAATCACCTTTGCCCTCTCCATCTCTTCCTACCCAGAGCATGAAAATATAATATTGATTACCTTGAAATGAGATGGACAATGTGAGAGAGAATTATTGCCATTACTACTACTTGTGTGGGTCCTTTGTACCCTGTATATTGTCAGCATCCTTAATCTTTCAGAACTGAACAGGTTAACTCTATTAAACACCTGTCACCCCTACACTGCTTCTGTTCCAACATAAACAACTATTTCTGGGGAAAACAGGGAAAGATAAGAATTTATGTGGGAAACTGATTATGATTCTTTTTACTAGGATTATTTTCAAGCATGAATTTTATGCTATACTTACCACACAAGATAACTTCAATATCATCTACCGATCTGCCTATTTACCAGTTTCCAAACTAGCCATAAAATACTTGTAAAACAGATTCCACTCTGTCTCCAAAAGTTCTCTGTTGTTCAGTTTCATAAACCAGGACAGAGAGTACAGTCCTTATTTCAGAAACATTCACAACATGACACCACTGGGATGAAAAAGGAGGCCATAAGTACATTTTAGTAGAGAAAGCAAAGTAGAAGATAGCTGGCTTCAAGAAAACACTGAACTACATGGCAGAAACACCGAATTTTCTGACACCATGGAAAAATGACAAATTACTTGGCTGTGGAATAGCTGAGGCCTTGACTAAGATGAATTATACTGTCTATACCTCACAGAGTTTTTATTTCAGGAGCAGCTGCTTGAAATTCTTCCTAGCACTTTTAGTCAGAATATTACCTTTTTTTTTTCCAAAAGTCAAACTTTTCAGGAATAATTATTCTCTTTGTTAGAAATCCTCCAACTTTCTAACATTTTCCTAAGTATTGGCAAGAAAGAAACAACAGGGCTCCTGTTTCAAAGCCCTCTAGCACTCCCCTGGCCTGTTTATTCTATCTCATTTACAGCAAGGACACACAATTAGTCTCCCACTTCTGAGTCATAAGCCTACACCCCTCAGGTTCTTCAGTGTTCTGGATCTTTGTCAGAACCTTGTGTTCTTGTAATATACATAATAAAACATCTATTGGAGGGGAACTAGAAGCACAGTATTTCTTCCTTGAGAAGATTAGCCATTATCCCCCCAAATACAGACGCATTTTCCTTCTCATTTTGTAGATAGGTGTATTTTCCAAGTATTTATACAAAACAGAAGTACTCTAACTTCTATGTAAAACTATCAGTTCTATCATATCTTACAAATGCCTGGATAGGGCACTCTTGTCTCAAATACAGGATAACTGCATCTAAATCCCAAATCTAGCATCTTTCCATGCATATTTTTTTACGAATTGCATCACAATTATTCAAGAGAATGACCGTATCAAGATATGAAAAAAGAATGACATACAACAAGCTTCCAAATGTGTAGGGGAAAAAAAAAAAAAAAAAGAAAAACTTTGTTTATACTGGTCTAAGTTAGAAACCCTATTCTGTATCTTTCTTGCATCCCAATATCTCTTACATTTTAAAAGACAGTGATTTGTTAAAGTTTTCTGGAGGTTTTTGGCATTCTTTTCATTGAAAAAAAGGGTATAATAAAAATAATGATGTAAGGCTCATAGGTAAAAATCTACTGAAAAAAAGTATTCACAATTTCTACAAGTGCTACTTTTGTCCAAGAAGGTAAAGGCCATGGAGTTTGGGACCAAACTGTGTTCCTGAAAACTTTTTTCCTACACAGAAGTTCTTCAGTGCAAAGCACTGAGCCCTGATAAAAGGAATCAAAGAGATACAATGTCTGAACAGACAAGAGTGGCTGTGTAAATTATAACTTTGCTTTGCAATTACCATAACAATAATTTTCACAGCGCGCTTTTGCTACACAAAAACATTATCCTTGTATTTTCTAAATAAATTCTCTGAGATCATATACAAGTTTGGTTCATTATGTAAAATACTGATGTCCTTCATGAAGAGTACTTAAAACACAGCCTGAAGCAAATGGAAGAACTGCAAAAAGTATTTTTGCAGAACTTATCAGACAATTAGAAAACATGAGCAAATACCTTATCAGCATCACTGGTCTGTATTTGGCAATCTGCAATTAAAAATTATATTTGTGTAGGTCCCATTTTCTAGGTGTCATTGTTTATGAATCATACATAAGATTATCAATTTGTTCCACCCTAACCAAGTGTATATCCTCCTATTCACAAATCATTCACAATTGTGCAGTAATGATTAAACGCTATCAGATATTATCAAAACTGTGAGAACCTCCATAACAATGCCATTTCCCAACATGGAATGATACCAGTTTTTAAGATACTGTCATAATTCCTGCAAAGGCATGTCCAAAAAAAAAAAAAAAAAAAAAAAAAAAAAAAAGAATACCTTGTTAAAAATAAATTAAAGAGCCTGCACATAAAAATGTTACAAGAGGCTGGGTCTTTTCATTTTGATTTATTTTCAGCTTTGTTATTTTCTCAGATATGGCAAACAATGATAAAAAATAAAGCCTAATACATGTACTTACTTGTGATAAAATGGAAAGCTGATGGTGATAGGTTACTGCATTTCGATTAGCCTCCATGAAATACCGCTGGGTTCGTCTCCTCTCCCGATCCACTTTCTTCTCCAACATGAGATGAGAGGTGGATAGAACATCCAGGTATTTCATCATAACATCAGACAGCAGTGAGCTGACCTCCACTATGTCTGGACGTGCTTCTGCATCAGGAGTCAAACAGCTACAGAAAGAATATTCTCTATTTACTTGTTTCTAAAAAACCAATTTCCCACCACTGCATTTCTCCGCTGGTATTTATGGAGTCATGCCGGCCAGCACTCTGCTCATTCTGCATGGGACACTCTGACGCTGTGCAGCCTTGTTGACACACCACAGCACAGTCTCGGCATCAGCGGGAACAATTATCCTTGACACCCATCCAGACAGAACTGCAACTGGGGGCTGCAGCTTTGCACCCCCCAGACACACTAGGAAGTCCCTAGGGCCTCCTCCTGGGACTGCAGCAGACATTGCCTCCCTTGTGGTGACTGTCCTCTGGTCAAGGTGCTGCACCACTGAACAAAGCAGCTGTGAAGGAGAGGACTCTGCTGTCAGGAGGATTTACAGGAAAATGTCAGAATCTTCCCAGAGACTTTGCAGAGAAAAACACCACTCCCAAAACAATGCAAAGAAGGAGCAAAAACTAGAGCTTATACTCAAAGAAGCAGTGGATGGAGGCTCTCAAGAAGAGGTAAGTTGGAGATTTGTGATTTCTGCCAAGAGAAGGAAGGCTTTTCCTCTGACTGCAGATATATAATTACAGAACAGGTATACTGATCGAGGAACAGGTGAGGAAGAACAAGACCTAATGCAGGACACATCAGAGCCAGGTGAGTCTGAATCAAGTATTCACATCACAAATAAGATGCAGTAGCTGACGGTCATTTGAGGCTAAGGGAACAGAGGCATCCATCTACTTGATCTGCTTTGATGACTGCGACATCTGTTGCTTGGATTCAGGACATTAAGGAAATTCTGCAGAGACTCATCCTGACTCTTGGGCAACTTCTTGCTGCTAGTTCATATGGGTATGAATAATTGAGCACACTGAAAGTGACTACAGTGGACTTGGATCAAGTGTGGAGGGCAGTGGACAGAGATGGTGTTCTCCTTCATTCTATCAGTGACAAGGTCAGGGTGGGTGCAACTTGCAGTCCAACACCTGACTGTGTGACGTCAAAAGTTTATGAGTAAGGATCAGAGGAATGTGGGTGACATTGTGGTAGATGACTACTATAAACCACACAAAACCTAAGAGAAAGTCAATGAAGCCTTTGTTGGACAGATGAAGGAGGCTTTGTGATTGCAGACATACTCATGGGGGCCTATTAGCCTCTCTGATATCTGCTGATGGGATAATATGGCTGAGTGCAGTAATCGTGAGACTTCTGGAATTTGCTGATTGCAATTTCTTGGTGAAGCTCATTCAGAACCTAACTAGCAAAGGCACTCTGCCAGACCTGTCATCCACAGACAAGGAAGAACCAGACAAGGATGTGAACACCAAAGGCAGCCTTGGCTACAGCAATCATCAGACCATGGAGTTCAAAACCCTGAGAGAAGGAAGAAAGTGAGATTGTATTGTTACAACACAGGACTTCAGGAGAGCAGAATTCAGCCTGTTCAGGGATCTTCCTTGTAGAATCTCATAGAAGACTGCCCTGGAAACTAAAGGGAAAGGTTGGGAGAGCAAGCTAATGTTCAGGGACATCTCAAAGCACTAGAACAGCCTAATCCTTCATGTAGGAAGCAAGGATGGGCTACACAGGAAGAATACAGATATTGATTGTGCAAAGGGTGGAATTAGGAAAGCCAAAGCTCAGCTGAAATTGAAACTAGCAATGGATGCGGAAGGCAGAAGAAAGGCCAACAAAAGAAAGGCTAAGGAAAATGTGGACCCACTCTGCAACCTAGTGACAAAATACTTCAAAAAGTGTGAGTCCCTTTTTTGCTTCCATTTCCATTGAGAAACTTTGGCTGTAAATGTTCCAGATCCCTGAGCCTACCTGTAGAATCCATGAGCATGAAGCATTTCCACACAGCAGAAAATACAGTGAGAAAGCATTTAAGCCAATTGGACAGACACAAGTCCATGGAACCAGATGAGAAGGGTTTGAGGCTGCTGATGCAATTGGTCAATGCCAGCACATCTGAAAGGATCAAAAGGATGTTCCTGTAGGTTGGTAACAGTTGAATATCACACACATACCCAAGAAGAGCAAGAGGGAGGATCCACAAAGCTGATAGCCACTCAGCTTCACCTCAGTCTCTGGGAAAATAATAATTTCCTCTGGAAGTAATTTTTAAGCACAAAGAGGACAAGAAGGTGACTGAGAACAGGGAGGATGGATTAAACAAATAGGTGTTATACCTGATTAAGCTGACTGGTGTCTACAATGACACTACTGGTTCTGTGGACAAGGAGGGAGCTGTATATGCTCTGGTGAGCTTTATTTTAGCAAGGCTTTTGACACAGTATCCTACAGTATCCAAAGGACTATAAGGTAGGTAGATAATTGGCTGAACCTTCTGGCTCAAAATTATGCCATCAGTAGTACAAAGTCCAGTTCGTGGCTGGAAGCAGAATTCTCCAAGGACTGATGTTGGGTCAGCACTATTTAATGTCTCTATTAACGACCTAGATGATGGGATGGAGTGCGTTCTCGAAAGGTTTGTGAACACTGAACTATAGGGATCAGTTGATACATGGGCAGGGCTGTTGTCAGAGTGACCTGGGACATCTATACAAAGGTCTGATTGCTAATTGCATAATGGGAGGGCATGGAGAAGATGGAGCCAGATCCCTCTCAGAGATGCACATCGGTAGAGCAAGAGGCAATAGACACAAGTTAGAGCACAGGGAAGTCTGGTTAGATATAATGATGATGATTACTACTGCTACTACTTTTAATCACAAAGGCAGACAAGCACTAAAGACAGTCCAGAGAAGTTGTGAGATCTCCATCCTTCCACATTCCAAATTCAGACAAGAGCCTGAGCAATGAGCAACCACATCTAATTGTATCTGCATTAAGCAAATGGACTAGATGAATTCCAGAGGCCCTTCCAACATAAATTACTTTACAGTTGTACGGTTCTTGTTTCAGGCACCCTAGGTAGCTGTTTAGTAACAGTAATCATATAAACTATTAGGTCTATTTTTAAATCGCCAGAATGTTTTGTATGCAGTGTAGGACAGGAAAGCTGATAGGGACGTTCTGCATGTAATATAAACTCTTTAATCTTAACTCCACTGAACCTGATAATTTACTACACTTTCCCTGCAGAGTACCATTAACCTGCTAGAACACATAACCCAACACTCTTCCTCAAAGAAAGTCACAAAATGGTTTATTATTTCTAAACCAGTTCTTTCTAAGTAAAACACAACTGCAGTGTGAAAGTAGCAGTTTTGAAAATGTTTTACAATACTTGAACTTCTTGATTTTAATCTTTTTTGTTTAAACTTGCTTAAATGCATTGATTAATTTCAGTAATTTTCATGACTTTTAAAATCTGTTTTATTTGAAATTTTGTATTTCTTTCAAAGAGGGGCAAATTTATCACCCTTAAGAAGTATTCCAATTCAAAGGTTTTTAAAATTTTTTACTTTAATCCATTGAAATTGGTCAAAAATTCCAAGAACAATGTGAGCTATAAAAATATTCTGTAAGTCCTATTTCCACTTCCCATGCATCTAGAAATTATTTATTTATGACTAAACACCAAGTAGATTGATGTTCAGCTCTGAAAGACTTTGGTGATTATGATTCCAGAACTTTCTTTGGTAGTTTAATCCTTAAAACTGTATTTTAATAACAATACTGAAAAATAATAAAAGCAATACTAAATGCAAATATACAGCTCCACATTAAGCTTTAAATGCTTTTTCTAATCATTATTAATAAATTATTTTTCTATTTATGACATTCATCTTCAAAGACATGTTGTGTTTCAGTCATTCAAAAATAACTCCTTTTCTCTTAATGTCCTCATCTATATTATCACTGAAATCTCATTACTGCTTTTCTTTAATGTTCTTTAGTCTTTCTAAATATCTCACAAAGCATAAGCAAAAAACCTAAACATAGTATGTAATTTAAAAATTAACCCATAGTAACAGATAATATTAAAAACAAAACAAGCTTAAAAAAAACCCCACTATGTTTCTCACTGCATTCAAATATGTAGAAAAAATATTATGCAACGGAAAAAAATTAGTATTTTCATGAAAATTAATTTCAGAATCTCTTAAATTTAAATTATAGTTCTATTAGTTGCTATTAAACTCCATTGTTATTCTTCATTCTCAAGGTCTTTAAACAATAATATTTTTCATACAATAAAACATAGTATAAAAACCTTAGTCTTTGTATAGTAAATCACTTTTTAGAGACGAAATTGAATATCTGAGTGAGAAAGTATAAGCATTTTTGTGCCAAGTGAGGTTTTTTCTAAAATGGAAAAATCAAGGGAGTTAAATCTCCGCTTCACTCTATGCTTTACCTTACACACTATACTATCACCAGGAAGATGTAAACATAGCTAAGAGAAATATGTGATGAGTGAGTGGAACAAACACAGGCTCATCTTTTCCTCCATTACTGCATTCTCTCTGCTTTGTTACTGCTGCTGTCATGCTAACAGGATTATAGGTAGTGGAAAACATATTTCCATCAGTCAAGTAAACAGAAGAAGTATGAATGTGAACATACAGTGATCTAGAAATAACATATTTAATAGGGTTTCTTCCTTGACAATAATCTGCATTTGAGTATTACTCAAAATGCTGGATTTTCTTGGGGAAAGGGGGGGAAATTATGTGTATGGAACTAACTACAGTATTGATACTGTTAAATTTAAAAATTTAAAGTGTATACTGGCTAAATGAATGCACTGACTATAGTGGTGTGAATTTTCCTGTTGCATATGTGCAGCTATACTGTATATATTATTATCAGGGAAAGGAGATAGCTCTGTTTGTCTTTAAATCCAAAAATATTTCCTATTCAGAGACATATACTGGCAGTTGCTTAAGTCTGCAAACTGTCACATTATCTCTGCTGGAACCATACAAAACAAAAACATCTTTTCAGCAGGATGTCGAAATAAAATGAGATGAGTAATTACCTCTTAATCAAACATGACACTTTTTCAGAGTACAGTCCTTGTGGCACAGGTTCATACACAGCCCCTACTATCTGAAAAATAAATAATCTACAGTTTGTTGAAGAAAAATACTCCATTTATTTGAAGATCCCATATGATAAATATTGTTCCTTGAAACAACCTGATGGGCATTACATCATCAGCTCTAACTGCAAAACAACTTAGAACACATCTTCCAATGCAGAATATCACTTCCAGTCAGGTATCCACATCAATGTATATAATGTATATAATCACTGTAGATTAAAGTGCTACAATAGCCAAATCAAGAAAGTAATAAACACAACCCCCCAGTTATTTATTTTAATTTAGGAAATCTTCCTGGGATGTGATACACAATGCTGCAGAAAACTGGTATTCTAGTCAAGAAATTTTATGTATCTAAAGCTCCTATCACCAAATGCAATGAGTAAAATATGATAGTCTGAGGGGTTAAAGTATATTAACATTTACAAGCAATTTTTGCAATTAGAATGGCGAGATAGCAATTCACACAATGACAAACACTTGTGCTCATTCACACATTAGAACTGAGAGCAGTTTGTGCATCTATAACCTCAAACACAAATTCACACGGATCATGCGAACGCATCCAGAACTAACTGGGATGTTGATCTGGCAAATCTGAATACCTTAGTTGCCAGGGAGAGCATATTGGTGCTGTAAAATGGTGGGTTCAGAGTTGCCATCTGGTACAGGATGCATCCTGCAGCCCAGACATCAGCCTTCTCTCCATACGGCTCACTCTTTACAACTTCAGGACTAAGTAAAAAGCAACACAAGCCCCAAGCGTTGAATTAATTCACCCAGAAACAGGCTTATTTTCTAAAATCCCCACCCAATATTTAGTTAGTCACTACAATATAATTTCAGAGGACAAACAACTACATTCAAAAGGATGTATTTATTTCCTTTACCAGCCAAATTCTTGAAGAGGAAGTACAATTAAGAGCATTTCAACTTCTGCAGTTCTCCTCACAACACTAGTCTTTTCTATTTTGTTCACTTGTACTTTCCACTCACTTTATGTCTTTGGACTTAAGGGATACAAATTAACTACAGCATTTAGAACTTGTTTATGGTGATGACACTTCAGTAAAAGACTAGAGAATAGGTAAGTATATGATATCCTCTTGCAATTCAGATATCAGAAAGATTTGAATTCAACTCCCACATTTAGAATGCTAATGGATACAGTTTTGCTATTAATGTCAGTAAGCAAATTTTACTCATTGTATCATTTTCATCCCCTTAAAACTACTGTAATGTATTCCATGTGAGGATGCATTGTGGACACTGAGCAGCCAGCCAGATTGCAAAACAAAAAAACATTGTCAAGATCCATTTAAAGCAAATGGAAGAAGGCAGCAATTTCAGTTTTGACTCAGTACAAAGCAGACTCCACTTCCTTCTTTTAATTTCCTCAGTGCTCTCCATGAACCTGGATGATAATAATTTACATTAGTAGGTGTATTCTGATGTTGGAGGTCAAATCTTAGCAGTAAGTAAGGGTCATATTGCAAGATGTGGGTTTTTTTTCATTTAGTATCTTCTCTCCGTAATCTTTCAGAGATATAAAAAATACTTGACTTCTTTCATCTGTAAAATCAACTTGAAAACCTACTTGTTTACCTTTTCCCTTCATCTTAGAATTTGGAACCACTGTATCAACTTCATAATTATACTACTGATGTCTTTGGTAAAATGCCTTATTTTAGAACTGAGAGATACTGTGTAAATTCAATTAATGATGCTACAAGATGTCCTGCTGTTACATACAAAATGCAGAAAACAGATTTTTAAATGAATGGGATGAAATCCCCTAGATAAACCATAAGATAAATTAAGTGAATGTAACAGGATGCAAAGTCAGAACAGAGGTCACAGTGCATGGAAGTGAGAGAGCCTGACAGGTCACACATGTCTGATAACACTGATCAAGCAAGATACAGATTCCTGAGTGAAACCTAATTAGTAATTTCCCTTGAATCTTGCTGCTGCTACATAACCATAGAGTGGAATACGGGATATTGAATATGGTGTTACAACATAATCTCGTTTTTGTAATCACACTGTCTGTGACAGTCTATGACACTAATTCATTAGATGACTTTCGGGAAATTTCTTTTTTATGTATCAAAAGTGTCTATTACAGCAAACATAAGTATTGCAACTTACCAGACAGATGGTGAACTCAATAAGGCAAAGCCTCTGTCCTAGTAAAGTTCTAAGCATGCTCCTTTTCAGAAAAATAAATCTGATTTGAATTTTAGTCTTTCATTCTAGTGATAATTTTCATGCATAGATATCAAGGCTAAAATTACTATTTTTAAATTACTAAATTATATTAAAATACCAAACTGAAACTATTCAAGCCAAATGTATGCAACTATGCAAAACATCACATCGCAGTCACAGAAAGAATAAGCTGAACACAATCAAGAGAGAAAAAGAAGCACCCACTACCTGGCCTATGGAATCTTGCATTTATGAAGAGCAGGGAAGAACCTTGCTTGATGTCCAGAGCAAACAGACTTGGAAAAATACTACTATGATTTGGAAAGCAAAGAAAGAATACAGTGCTGACAGAGTTGTAGTTTTAGCATGGTTTCACACAAATGCACAATAGCTGGAACTTAATAAAGTAATTTGTTCTGTTTATTCACGATGAAAGATTTCTTGTCCTAAATGCACATCTAATCCCTTTTTCTTTTTCCTTGTTTTTTTAATCAAAAGGAGGACTTTCAGCAGAGTATTATTGAATCTTTTCTTCCAGAACAAATGTGTTAGTCAGAAGCGTCTGATATCTAAAGCAATAGAATGGCCAACACCTTAAAAAACATATTGTCTCCTGCTTAAGAAATACTTTAAATTATCAAAATAATACTTACTTCAAGTGACCACTTATTATACAGTGAATATAAAGTCCCAGACTTATATGATACTATACTGTTATGGCTAATTAACACTGTTATTTAGATTTTTTTAACAGGATTTTCAAATATTATTTATTTACTTTTAAGAGATGAAGTGAAATCCCTCACCATGCCCTACAGGCTTGCCTCACCATCAGCGAGTTAGAAATGTGGGTGGGGTACAGTACTTATTGACTAGCAAAACAGGTCTGCAGTCAGTTGCATCTTTTGGATCCACATTATTGAGGGATGCTAAGCAGAGAAAGTACCCAGTTGTGTTCCTGTACACCCACAAACAGGAGGGTGGTGGGAGTACATATGGTTTGCCTAACTCAGTTGACAACTGTCTATAAACTGTCACTGTCTGGTCAAGACCAGAAAGAATGAGTAGAACCAGTCCTACTCACAAACACTGAAAATGTAAGGGTGTAGTGTCAGTATGACCTTTTTTGGTTACTTTGTAAAGGCAGGGTTCTTCCTTGATTCTTACATTACGATATCTCAATCGGCTGAAATAGGACAGCGGTACTAATTAAATTTTTAGCAAACAGATGTCTGCATCAGTTTCAAATGCATTCAGTGTCAAAACAGGATACAGAAAGGAGGAAGCTCTAAGAGCTCATAAAGAATTAAATTTCCATTGCTCCAAGGGCTGATGTTACTGCCATGAAGCAGCAGTACTGATGCTACGCTCTATGATATCCACAGTTATTAAAAGTGGCAGCAGATACTTAAATAATTAGTCATTTAATTCTTGCAGCTAACATATTCAAGATAATCACTACAGTTTTCATCTAAGTTTACAAATCACTGCTCATTTCCAAAGTATATATTCAGGCTGAAAAAGCTTACTCCAGTAGCATTATGCTAACTATAAGACAGTCCATCACTAAACAAATGTCCATAGCAAAAGCAAGACTAAATTCCTCTAAATGAAAGACACAGAATTATACCCACAGAATAACAGTCCCAATTCTCAGCATCCTTTAACAAACAATTTTATAATTGTATCTCAGGAAGTTCACTCTTGCTCAACATATCAGCATTGTTTTTACTCTCAATAACAAAGTCTTCTATGCCAACGACCTTAAAATGAGCCATTGTTTAATTCAAAGAATTACTTGGTTTTTCTTCTGAACTACTGCAAAACTAAACAGCTATTTTTGATACAGTAAATAGCTTTCCATACTTCTCCACATTTTTAATTAGGATTTTAAAAAAATAACAATAACCAAATCTTTTCAGTATTTGTGCTACTTGTAAAATAGTAAACACATTTAACTAAATCATCTCTACACGGCCATGGAGATATTTTTGCAATAAGCTTTCATTTATAATTTTGCTCTCTGATGTTACTTTGTCACAGTTTTTCTTTAAGAATACTTTTATCAGAGGTTTAAGCAGATTGTCCCAATCTGAACCTGCTACATTTGTACTAGCACATAGCTATATGAAGGATGATTACCCTCACTCGATTAACACATGTTCACTTCAGTTATTAGTGGACAGAAGTTCCAAAATGAAGAAAGTCCTGAATTTGGAGAGGGAGGAAAAGAGGACATGAAGGAATGATGCCCTAATTTCATAGTGCTTCTAAAGCTTCTAAAAAAGGTTGTCAGTACTATCAGGCTGACTTTTTATGGGACAGAACAGTAAAATATTGTCAAGTTGTACAGAACTTTAAGAGGCCACTCGTAAGTTAGTACAGCGTTCACTGGTGCTTCCAACAGGTGCAAGAACATGTTGGTATATGGCATCCTATAGAGCATGAGGAGTATTTCCAAATGAGACATGGTTTCAACTAGACAGTTATGAAACCACTGTGGAAAACAACTACATTTACTCTACAATGAGTTCTCTGAGTCACAGAGAGAGGGGGGGGAAAAGATAAGAAATAAAAAAAAGAAGCTGCTCACCCATCAGCATCATCCCAAAGAAGACAAAAAAAAATAGAAAAGCAGTTCTGCTTGTCACAATTTTTCTCTGGATAGTTTGCTGTAAGCTACAGAGACATGTTCAGTATTACAGCTTCATAATTACCACCAAAACCAACGGAAGTAGAAACAGGATCCACAAAACTGACAGTTTGAATAAAGAGCTCCTGTGCACATTGCTGTAAGCTATTTGCATTTCTCACCTACATGAAGAATTCAACACAGGCCTTTTGGGGCTATTCTGTCTTTCCCTTGAGTGATGAAGCAGGAACAGGATTTTCAATCACTAGTTAGAAATTCTACTTTCCCAGTTTTCTCTTTTGAAATGGAAGGCCAAGTCTATAATAATTTATTATGTTGTCTTTTAACTTGCTACCATTTTTCTTATTACAAATTATGTTAAATATTTTTCTGTGTATGTATATACATATATACATATATATATATATATATGTATGTATATACATATATACATATATATATATATATAAAATTTCTTCTTCACAAAAGCCATCTTTTCAAGCATCCTAAACTTCTACTGACACTTAAAGAAAAATTCATCATTTCCTACATTTTTTGAAATGTAGAGGGGTAGGGAAGCAATTTACTACTTTCAGATGGCACTTTTACAGTGTGATAAATCCCCGTGCCATCAGGTGGGGAATGTAATTTTAAAATGGGTGAAGTCAGCTAAGAGAGGCCCCTTTCATGTGTTTAATTGCTCTCTTATCAGTGTAATCTCAACATTTTCATTTTGTAGTCCAAGCATTGCCTGGCTCGGCCCAGAAAGTTCCTCTATATCCATATAATTTAGTCTATAGAGGGGCAAAACCAATTCACATTCAGTGACAAGCCACTAATAACTGTAGGATACAGCAGACTGTGTAATACCTGCCTTATGTTTTTACTAATGTCTTCCAAAACAAAACAAAAAAACCCACCAAAACCCAAACAAAACAAAACTAGTTTTGATGTGGAAGGACACTTTTCACTTAAAATAGCAGTAAATTTGTTGAGAAGCATTCAAAAACAAGATCCCAGTAATAAACCACTGCAAATCTCAGCCACACTGCTGCTGATCAACAATTTAAACAACTCACTAACTTACTGCTTTCTTTTAGTACAAATTCAGTACCTCTCTGTCTGAAACAGATAGAAACAGATGTTTTATAATTTACTTCTTGGGTTTTTCATCTCACCCTTTTGAAAATAAAGATATGGACATCCAATTAACAGTCAACAATTGATTTGTATTTCCATGCATTTACAAACCTTCAAGCTTTTATGTGTGCTAAATTTATACACTGTTGCTTAGAGACATCAAATATATTAACTTTGAAAAATAATGTATGACTTTGCAGTGTAATAAGACACTCTTCTAGCACACATAAAAACTGCCATCAACTCACCTCTAATTCACCCATGTCACATATCAATATAAATCAAATTACATTTTTTAAACAGTTTCTACCATTGCTCTTTACTCCTATTGCTTCTTCATACCTAAATCACTAAATATCCAAGGCAGAAGCATGTTCAAAGCACCATATCCTCTTCCAAATTCTTAAGTCTAAAGAGTCACTCATACCTACTTTTTTCCCCATCAAAAACTTAGAGTACATATGAAACTGTGAATACCAGAACAGTCTCACATGTGTGAAGTTGTTTAGGCTGTATATTTGAAAAATACTGAAAGTCAAGATGGTGTCTTGCTCCTGCTGTTCCCACTCACTCTTTTGCACCACTGCCTGCTCTCTTGTGCCAGCACAAGTACCTCTACAGCTGCATTACACATCAGACCAAAGACTCTATTTTTCAGCCAGGAGTATGGCTGTTCTGGGGAGGGGGGAGGCGTGGGGAGGCACAGTTGGACTTTTTTCCCTTTCATCATTTCATTGACACAGTTTACAACACAGAACATGTATAAAAAAACTTCAGTTCCTCTTTCTGAGCATAAAGCCAATATATAAAGCTGCTGAAAAGAGCAGAAGAATCTTACAGCTAGGACTTCTGTTTCCATACTCAGAAGCAAAAGACCAGCAAGTTACATTCAACTATGACATGTTCTCCGTCCTTGAACTCCATACCTTTTCTGCAAGAGTGTACATCTCTTGCAGAGAGACCTTTTTTTTTCATGGCAACTTTATACTTCTGCTGCTTTCACACGTATAAACCTTCAGTGCTAGAGAAAACAAGTACTGGATCTCCACACTTTCTGAACTTCATAGAGCAATGCACCTCATCGCCAAGTGTCTTCTTAAAAAGCATCTTTAAAACTGAAGGATGTATTTCATGAACGTTCACTGACTGTTTCCCAAGACATATCTGTATCTAAATGTTCTTGTGTTTGAATACATGGAAAACAACATGCTGGACACCACTGGGCAATTTCAAAATTTGTGGCAGAAGGATCAATGGCAGCAGGTAGAACAAAACATGTTGCAAAGACTTCTTGTAGTGTAAAATGCCACAGATACTGGAAAGCATGGAAGTATCAATATGACAACTTCTTTTGAAAGTAGTTATAACAGAAACATTGTGGCTAACTGGATAAACCAATCTATGCTTTATTTGACATTGTGCAACAAGGAATTAAACAAAAAAAAGGCATGGCTATCTGGTTTATGCTATCTAAACTAAACTAAATTATCTACTCTCATTGCTTTTTCATCTATGTGTGTGTGTCTGCATGTCTATGTGTGTCTCTCTATACATGTGCATATATATATCATAGAAACACAGCATCACAGAATATGCTGAGTTGGGAGGGACCTACAAGGATCATCACGGCCAGCTCCCAGCCCTGCACAGGACCATTCCCAAGAGTCACATGATGTGCCCAAGAGTATCATCCAAACGCTTCTTAAACTCTGGCAGGCTTGGTGCTGTGACCACTTCCCTGGGGAGCCTGTTCCAGCACCCAACCACCCTTACAGTGTAGAGCACTATTGAGTTACACTGGCTACAGAAACTGGGAGAACTCTCAACATAATGCAAGGTTCCAGGTAACAACATTTAAGTGTCCTTTATGTTGACTTTGGAATTCCATGCAAATTTATGGGAATTTGTGTGTGGCTAGCCGTCGCGAATGACGATGCTTTTTATGCCTGCGCGAATGGATTTATTACGTGGAGCTCAGCGTGCGCGGAACTGGCCCCACCCCCTTTAGCCCTGGGACGCTCCCTAGCCTTGGCCGGGGCAAGCCCGGACGAAGTTGGCAGAGCGAGACCCGCAGGGCTCGAACCGGCATCCTTCCGAGAAGGAGCACGGATCCAGGGGCGGCGGCTTTACCCACACGGCCACAGCCGCCGGCTTATGGGATTTACCACCAAGTGAACAGGTCTATACACTTTTTAAGAGCTTACACATCTATTTGCAATGGTTTTTTCTCCTCATCAGTATAGACTGTCTAGGCATATTGGGAAAATATCTCAGAGATACAACTCAGTTTGAATTTGGCCTTGTCTGCACACTGTATCTGTCGATCTGGAGAAAAAACTTGCTGCAAGTCAGTGTGTAAAATTACTACATGTTTCTAGGCCTTCACTTTTTAAAAAATTTGTTTCAAGGACAATTGAAAAAATCCTTGTAGGCTCTATTAGAAAAGGTGATCTTTATATCAAGCTGCTTCTTTCTTCAGTTGTCTGTTACTGAAGAACATAATGAAGTATCACCTTTCACACTGTAATAAAAATGCAGTTATCTAATTAAACTCAAAATGTGCACAGCTGTTTCAGCTTTTTTATGCTTCTGAATTTTCAAGATTATCATATGCATCTGTGAGTAAGTTATAAGGAGAAATCAAAGTATCATTAATAGGTAATTTAGTGTTCCAGTATTACACACAGAGCCTTTGGGGGCTTAAAATAGAAAAACACATTCAAGTTCTAATTTACACCTGTTATTCCTTCAGACTTATCATGGACTGAAGTCAAAGTCTAAAACAGCAAGAGGAAGTATAAACCAGGTTCTTAAACTTACAAAGGAAAATTTCCCTTCAATATGATTTGTTTTTTATATTATTAAAACTAAGCATCACTGTACAGTCCACACATCTGATGTTCTTTTTTATACAAAAATATCTAGCAAATTGTTAAGCCAACAGTTTTAAAAGAAATGCTGTAGACAAACTGTATCTAAGTTGTGAAAAAGTGCTATCCATATACGTAAAAAACCTGAAACACCTATATTGTAAAAACAGACTCCTAGCATGCATCTGACAGATCCTTCTAATAATTGTTTCCTTCCAATCAGAGATATTTTTCAGTCACTTAATATTCCCAATTCCCAATTCCTACAAAATGCTTAAGGAAGTGCCTTAAGTCTGTTACTGTATAAACAGCTCAAGAAATTTTTTTTTCTTTTATATATGGAACAGAAATCTAAACATCTAAAAACTGGTACACGATTTTTCAAATATGTGCCTTTTGGAATGAACTTCATTCAGCGCCTTTGTTCAGCTAACCAAGCTTATAAAGGAATTACATGAATCTTTACATTTCAAAGGGAGACAGAAAAGTAAATATCTGCAAAAAGATGACCAGAAGCAGTAGCAAATCCATTCTACAACAACTCTAAAATAAACCTAAATCTTTAATAACTGATTTCATATAAGGTGTCAATTTCACCTAACTTTAAAATCCTCTAAGTTAGATTTATGCTAAAATCCCTCTGTAGTAAATGAAGAGAGATAGGCGCATCAGGTGGTTGATTCATCCCATCCTAAAATAACTGTGTAAGATAGATGGGATAAAATTCATTATTGAAGTGCCTATTTTTTTCCATTACTTTCAGTAATCATCTAGCTGCTTGACAGCAATAAGATGCCCAGCTTTTAAATTGCTACATATAAGTAAGATGAATCCCAGCCACACAGAGACTTGTTTCTGAGAGTAACTTGTGTCTCAGAGTAAGGTATGAATTAGATGACTTTGCAAGTATGTGGATTTTCTGGAGCCTAATGTACAAGATAATTAACTAATAACAACCTTTCTGTCTAGCAATCACATTCAGTATGGACTAAATGAAGAAAAAAAATTCAGAAAGAAAGCAGACAGCAGGCCGGTGAAGATTTCACTTGAATAAAACAGTAACTTCATTGCCTTCTTTTATATAGAATTTAAAATTCCCAAATCTAAATAAAGTCCATTGATCCAGATTCCTCCCAAAAACCATCAAGGAGTCAACAGATGAAATAAACACACAGGGTCATAAAATAATAATCTAGGCATAATTTGTTATATTTTTTCATATTGAAATACATTACTTGATAGATCACTTATAAACATCAGCTGAAAAAGTCAGGCTACGCGGGAAACTGAGCAAAAACTGGAGAGAAGGAAGAGGTTTGAGACATCACCTCATTCTGTTTAGCTCACTACCTAACCACAGTAATGGGCACTCTTGAGAAATGGACCAGAAGCGAAACAGGACAAGTGACATAAACTGAACTATCACATGATCTTGTGATGAATAAAAACATTTAATTCCACAGTTTTCTTCTCTAGATTCTCCCTAAAATTCTTTTTGGGAATAAGTTAAACAGTGTATGAACTTTCTTGAGTTAGAAAGTCGACAGAGAATTACGCGTTATTTTGTAAATAAAAATCAACAAAACCTACCAACAAATTACATTTACATACTCCTTCATCTCCGAATTTAATAACTGGGCACCTTGCTCTCTATAAAAATACACAGACTACTTGTCTTCAAGTGGGATCACATAGCTAATTCACTGTTACATCCCTGAATAACACTGTGCTCCCTCTTTAGTCATAAAATCATTTACCCCTGCTTGTGTAGCTTAAATTGTGGAAAACCTAGACATTGGGCAGTAACCCAGGAAAAGTGCTTTCTTCTGCAGAATAGATAGCAAATGCAGATATATATGTCTGTCTGAAATTAGGGAGTTTAAATTGAGTGCTTAAATTCCAGCTTGAGCTGGAACAAACCAAGGAAAGACTAAGGCAGTTTGAACAATCCTTGACAGAGCTTTGAAATCTGGCTGCTGTGAAAAAACAAGCAATTGAACAAAGGTCACAGCAGAAACTAAAGTCCAAAACACAAGTGAACAGAGCAAACAGCTTTAACTGACCATCGAGGACATGGTAAAACAGCAAACAGGCTATTAAGGAAACACCAAAGACCACAAGATGGCACAGAATGGCACTAGAAATTGAAACAGCACACCGTATACTGAGCAGCAAAGTAAAGCAGAAGAAATAGTAAGATTTAGAAATACTAAGGTTTTGCCAAGGTACCAAGAGACCTGACATTAAGAGAGAAGATAAGGGGAAAAGCTGAAATAAACCCCTTGAAAGTATTCTAAGTTCTGCAGTTCAGATATGACAGAAGCATAGTTTATCTAAATATAGCACATTTAACATTACTTACAAGAAAAAGGAAAGAAGAATTCCAGCAAACAAATACCAGTAACATTGGACTAAAAGACATTTACAAGCTTATGAATTAGTTTGATGAAATGACTAATCTTATTCTAATAAAGTGTTCACTTGTTATTACTCTATCTTCCAAGGAGATAATAACATAGTAATTATTATACATTAAAATAATTGCTGTACAATTTATACAAGTTCTACAAAAATAACTATTTCCAAGAAGTACACTGTTTGTTTACAACATATTATGGTGGTAGAACAGTACTTTTTTCCCAACATAAGCAGTTTATATTCATCATGGAGTCTATAAAATTATTACATACTACACCCCAATTCCTAACATTAAAATAACTCTTTAGTAGCTAGATCAGTACCAGTCACTAGAAAACAAGTACAGAAAATTGTTTTCACTCTCTTTCATGTAAAAAAAAAAAAAAAATCTATGACTTTAAGCTTCTTACAACCCTTGGTCAGTAAAACAACTCTCCTCAGGATAGAAAAAAAATATCTCTATGGACTAGTCAATGTCACTTCTAAAGTAGCCTACTTTCTTTTAGTCTGAGATATTTTTTGCATTCTCTGCTGTCTACTATTAAGTTCTCTCTTATGGTGTGGATGTCTATAATTTCCACTGAAACATTTTTCCAGAGGTAAACACAGGTATCTTCATGCTTTATTACTTTGTTTCACATCATTTCCAGTTTTACTCTCACGTATAATGCTATATCACACTGGATGTGGTATTAAGTACCTTTCAAATGTGAGGTGACAGCAAACTAGAAAAACTTCCTACTTAATAAAAAATGTATATAAAATTAAATCATTTGGACATCTTTTTGTAAGGCAACCTCTGTCAAGTACGTAAAATGTTCTTTTTTCAAGTTAATCCAGCTGTCTTTCTAGTCACTATATGTCCAAAATGAAACAATGTTCTACAGATTTGTACTCTTGGCTTATAGATAGACACAGTATTGCCTGCCTGTCTGCAGCTATATTGTGGATTCCAGCTGCAATTGCACTGGACTTTTAGCTGACACACATTATTATAAACCTGTGTCTAAACCACAACCACATTATCACAATTATATTTCATTGTTATCTTTCAGAGTGAATACTTGTATTCATCAGTTCTCAGAAGATCCTCTGATAAAAAAGGCTGTATTAATATACTGAAAGAATTATTTAACTTCTGTTACCTTTCTAATCAAATCAGCAAATCCTCTCTGGGAGCCATCTGTTCCGTGAATGGCAAAACTATCACAAGACCAGAGTTTTCTGCTAGTTTTATGTTCTCCCTCCTCATTCCACAGTTTCCTATTCTCTTAGTTATCTAAACACAACAAACTTTTCTCACTAAGATTGAATTGTACTGCTACTCGCCATCCATCATCAAATTTTCACAAACATTGAAAGAACCTAAGCTCTAAAATTTGGTTGAAATTAGTGACATGTTTCAGATACTATTTTTGGAGAAAGAAAGAACTGCTGGGAAATCTGGTTATCATTTTGACCATATAGCATCATAAAGGCTAAAAATGAAGTATGTATGAAAATAAAACACACTTCTTCATTCTAAATTACATCTCTCAACACAAAAACGCTTTGGAAAAGTGAAAATATATAGAATAACCAATGCAGCTACTGCAGATCTCTACATGAAATCATATCACAAGACTGCTGCACGTAATGCTCTCACAAGATACAGTTATAAACAAAAGCAGTGATCAGTACTAGAAAAGAAATTTGGTTAACTTAAGACACTAAGCAGCCTGACTGTGTAGCCCATAAACAGAAACTGAGATCAAGGATTATTTTCTCCTCCACAGTAGAGAAGATGAGGGACAAAAGTTAAATAGTACCTCTAATTACCACTGAAACCAGCATGAAAACTCAACTAGCACAAAAAGCCAAATCTCCCATAACACGGTCCTGTGCATCAGCTTTCTAACATTTGAGAACCATTTTGTTTCAGAAAGTGGAATCTTCTTGCCCACTTCTTAATGACTTCTGAGGGGTCTGCTCACAGTTTCTCAGCAGCTTCTCAAGATCAGTCAAGTTCTCAAGGAATTACGACCGGACTCTGTTCCATCCCAATCTCAACATCTACTTCATTTCCCAGAGTTTATATAAACTTTTTCTCTGCATATACAATTATATATATATATATATCTTGATCTGCTGTGAATATGTCCCTTTCATTAATCACAATTCTTTTTGTGAAACAAAGAAATGGAAGGTATAAGTGAAAAAAAAATCCTTGTCTATAACCATGGACAAGTGCTGTCTCTCTTCTGGGAAGGCCTTCAAAACAGCACACTAATAAAGACTCTGTTACCACCAACTTGGAGCAGATTGTTTCTGGTGACTTATGAGCTGGGAAAACACTTTGGGATTCATTACCAATTCCCTAGGGCAGTCTTTTCCTCAGTTTTTAATGTATTAAGTGTAAACACATCCATTTAATATATTTAGTATTCTAAACATACACACTGCTGGATTTTTAAATTCAGGAACATAACCAATTAAAAGGAATTTAATTAGAGTCATAGTAGAATACAACCTAGTGTGAAGTAAAATTTAAAACCATCACTACTACAAAGCATAATTATATAAGCACCTCTCTTTAAACATAAAATGCTGTCTGCTGTTATTTTATGACAACACAGGGTTTAAAAAATTGCATTAGCTAATTGATTTAGTCAAGCCCAAATACAAATATATTTGGTACATATAGTGATATGATTTTATCTGAACCACTCTGTGCAATGCTGCATAGCCAAATTTAAACAATAAGCATCAGACACTACTTTTAACATTTATTGTTTTGTTTCGGTACTACATTGTCTGCCCCAAGAATGGTGGGTTGTAACTCAAAACACCCAGAACTATTGTCCTGTCAATTCAGAAGAAAGCAATTTCTGCAATTCTAAAATGACAATGCTGTCTCACATCTCCTCTCCCTCCTTTCCTTTTTTTGTGGAGAAACTAATACTGGTAGATATGCAGTACCAAGGCTTTGATTTTTTATAGCCTTTCACATCTACTTAAACCACACAAGAAAACCCCACACAAAAAACCCAAAATCTAGTCCAAGCACTGATTAAGTCTGTAGGCTCTGATTTCTGTTCAAGGCTTGTGTTAAAATACTCAATCAGTTCACTTCATTCCTTGTGAACAAGTTTCCATGTCAGAAAGCCTACTGTCATACACAGTACTAACCAAGCACCTTGAAGGTGCCATCCAGCTGTTTGCAAAGCCTTTTTAACATTCTTAAATTATTATGACATTGGAAAGACTTTAATATTTTACCCTGTCATTTTAAATATTACTCAGGCATACATTTTAAATACAAAGACATCTGTACTGTACCCTTGTTCTTTCTTCTGACTGCAGACAGACAAGGATCACTGCTTCCATGATTTTGCTTGTGTAGTAGAACTGACAAGTAATGTCCCAAAAGACCACTTACTTGAAAGACTGCAACATGTAAGTGACATTTTATCCTCAATCCTGCATCCAAATAACTGTACAAAGAGGTAGAAAGAGAACTACCAAAATCCTAGCTCTGATGTGAAATTCCATATACAAAGACAGGGTAGGAGAATAACAATAAATACAGTATAAGCAAAAATTATATATAAAAAGAGAGTACTTAAATCTACAGAACACTACTTTCAAACAAAAATTCCCTACAAAATATTAAAAGATATCAGTGAACATACAACAGGCATCTAACAGAGAATAAAAGGAAATTAATGTAGATAGGATAAGAAAATTACAACTCGGTGACCGTAAGGGTCACTGGGCATGGTTTTGCCACCTCTACTCTTCAACTGCTGTTTAAAAGAGCACAATAAATTCCCATCAACAGCTTCTCTGGTTCTAACTGAACAAAAGCAATTATTTCAGGGAAGCTGAAACAGATGGCACATAACTAATTACACCAAACTCTTATTACACTTTAACTACCCAAACTATCACTCACAGATTGTGCTGTGCTTCAGACTATTTGGAGAACCAGTTGAGTCAGCCTTGCCTTTGCTCGCTAAGTAGCACACGCATTAGTCTTCAAGGTATGGTACTCGAATACTTAACATATTACAAGGTCTCATTCTTGAAACCACTTTAGGATTTAGTGATTTCTAGGGAGTAAGTGTCAATCATTATCATTCTGGGACTAGGAATTCACAAGCCACAGTTTCAAAAGTGGCATCATGAATTATGTTCAACTGCCAAATGCCTGAGTTCTTGACTCCCTCTTAATTCAGAGTAACCAGTAGCTCCCCTGATAGCTTGAAACCTTTAATTATTTATTACAGCACACAAGCCAAGCATTCTAAAGCCAAGCATTCTCACAGGTATAAGGTCATAACATGTGGTGATGGTAATCAATACTGTTTCCATATATCTCTTTATAATTTAAACCCACATTTCTTTATCTATAAAGATATTCTATATATACAGGTGAATAAGTTACTACACAAGTGCAGTTAGTTAATTTTTGCAACAACTTAACCCACAGCAACCATCATGTGCAAGAATGGACAACAAAATAGGCAGGCAACCAACTATTGCTGAGTACCTGGGGGGTAACTTGCACCTTTGTCCATTACTCCATTTTAAATTACCTATCTGCTCCACAAGAGTAACATGAAGAAGGAAGTCACTGCACTGAAGGTATACAGGAGTACTTACCAGGAGTACAGAATGGTTCCCACTACTGATGCAAGTTTGCAGTTTTCTTGCTTTTGTTTTGCGAGCCCAAAGTCAGCTACAATAAAGGGGAAAAAAAGATTGACATCTCAATAGCCACCCTCTCTACATGACAATCAGTGCTCATTCACAGGGGCTGAAAAGTTGAGGGAGGGTGGAAGGGAGGTTTGGGATATTTTTTTATCTTTTATATTTCACAGAACTGGACCATATTATCTTCCTCTCTCCACATTCATTAACAGCTTATGTTTGAATCAGGCCTTCCAGTTTTAAAAATATTTAAAACACACCTCTAATGGTTTCAATCCAAGCTGTATGACCAGTTTGAGGCTTCTACTAATATATTTCAGTAAACTGTGTGACAAGGGAAAGTATCTAATAAACAGTGATCTAACACCCAAGTTAATGGTAATTATTTCACTTTCCTTGAAATTATGACAGCTGGGAAAACTTTCTCAGAAATTTAATTTCAAATGAGGATGGGTGGAGTATAACTTGATGGTTCATGTTCAAAGACTGCATTTGGTATGAAATAGTGATGAATCTTAGCCTTACCTTGTGACAAAAGCTGTAGATTTAGGTGATCATGCAATTATACTAATGGAAGAGCCTTTTGTGTAATTATTAGGCAGTCTTTCATAAAATCTCACACATGGTCTTTAGAGATGATATTTTTAATTAAAGTGCCATGCAAGCAGTTCAAGTTAATTTTTTTCAATTCAATACTCTACTGCTGTCTCAACCCAACAATGCAGCTAAGATATATCACACTTCACTAAGTCCAAGCACAAAGAGCAAAAGAAAATTATTGTTCTTGTTAAATCCTGTTAATAAATTTTGTATTGTAATAGTACTTCAGAAATAGGAAGATTTGTGTGGTAGGTAACAACATTGTTTAAAACATTTTAATACTCCTGTTCTACTTGGACAGAGCCCATACCATGCCTAGTCCAATCACCTTCAGTGACATAATTCACAAAAATTTTATTTCAAAATGTTACTAGTCATCTAAACCAGCAGATCAGAAGAAATACAGGTAAGAAAAATTAGTTTCTGTTGGCTCTTGTTCAGTGCAAGCCTTCAAAGTCTGAAAAGGAGTAGATCTCTAATTCAGAAAGGGCCTTTGATAAGAAACCCAAGTCTAGATACCCAAGCCATAAATCATTTTTCCTTGAACAAAATATCCAAAGAAGAACTAGCTCTGCAGTGCCTGGAAAACAAAAGTAGAAAGAATGCTAAATTAACAGGACCACTGAGAAGCCTCCCTTTTGCGTTTGAGTTAAGGCAGTTTTCCAGCAGTTCACTCTAGGAAATATTAATCCCAAAAGGACCAGAGGTTTTTGCAATATTGATACTTCCCTGAATTAATTAGGGTGAATCTTTCTAAATTCCCTCCTTTGGAATCCTTCAAATAATATTCTATGAAGAAAGAGTATTAAGACATTACAACAATCAATAAATTCAGTTCCTGGTGCTTGAAAGATTTAGTAAAGGAAAGAGGAAAGCTGGACATCTCAGTTCTGAAATTAGTGTGTTTTAATACAACATTAGCCATTACTTGGGTAAAAAACAAGAAAGCAAAGGACAAATCAGCCAGATGGAGTAAATATATTCTCTTCCTTTTAGGCTCAGGTCCTCAGAAACGGAGGGACAAAACACTTTCATTGGCAATTACTTTTGCCAAATTGTGCTAAACTATCTTGACACCAGCAAGAAGGTCCTACATACAAGTGGTGCTGCCAGAGCTAAGGAATGTAAAGCAGAGGACAATCAGCTTTACATTAAGCATTTTCCTCTTAGCCTTTTCAAGCCTGTAATACTGAATTGGATGAAAAAGAACTGGCAAATGTTGAACTGCACTGAACTAGTTGAAATTGCTTCTTTCAATTTATGTAAGCATATTTCTGTCTGCCGCTTATAATTTGGTCTCTAAGTTTTAATAGTCCACAATTATTTGGTATTTGATGCCAAAGTTGCTACAATAACTGACAAACAAATGAAATAACTTCTCAGAACTGCGAGAGACCTGCCTCACATATCACTAAGTGAAGATATGACCAAATAGGAAGATGACCCCTATTAATGGTTACTTTCACCTGCAGGTTTCATTTTGGAAAAATTATTCTTTTTCCAGTTTTAGACACCATTTTAATTTTTTTCAAGTTCATGTGAATTACATGCATAACACCACTACAACTAATTGTACCATCCTAACACATGAGAGTTTGTAAACTGAGAGCGATGGTAGGTAAAACAACCTAGCCAACAGGTTTTCTAAAATAAAATTTCCATGGGAATAGTTCTTGCTGCTTTGTCTACTGTGCAACCTCAACTGGTGCAATTTCTTTACAGCTGATTTCTCTAATGGTTGGAAGCTTGGCATCCTTAAAAGTAAAATATTATTTTAAGTCTGTTCAAAAGCAATAAAAAACTAACAAACTTTCACCTTTAGATGGACTTTTATACACAAACTAGATATGCAATTTCACCACCAATTTATTACCAATAGACACGTCTCTCCACAGTATAATTAAACTTAATACATTTTGTACTGATTGTAAACATTAAGCCTTGAGAGGTTTTCCACTGTATACCAGGAATCTAGTAAACTAAACATTATTTTAATTTTTTTAATTCATTAAAAAACAGTCTAACAACCATGCAAGGCAGTCCTTAAAAAGAAGACAACGCAATATGATAGCTGTAATCCTTTAGATTCTGAAACACCCTTCTTCACTTGTTTTCACTTGTTTACACTGTGTTTAGAATAGCAGAGTAAGTGATATGAAGTAAGATAGTTTCAAAAAAGATAAACACTCTGTGGCAGAGAGCATGAAAGGAAGACAGAACTTTGAAGCAATGGATAGACTGACTTGACTAGTGTCTTAATCTCCTACAGAACCAGCTCATCTTTCATAATGGCCCAGTTACAAAAACTTTCTAAATCTTGGCAGTCTCTTTAAAAAGCATTTTAGATATATGCAATGTTTTTTCCTCTTTTTATTGACAAATAAATATCTGTTTTTTCATTTGCCATTTAATTTCCCGAATATTTCAACTAGTAGATTTATCTTCTACAGTAAAAACAAGAGGAAAATTATCCAGATACTATATCTTAACAACGCTGATTTCATATTTGCACATTTCTTGCCTTAATTTATACTTGGACCCTCTTTGAAAATGCCATTAATTCTTCCTAAAATCAAATATGCACACAAAGACCAAAAGCAAAGCAAAACAAGAAGGATAAATGGAATACCAAAATTCATCACATATGTGAACTTCAGACTTCCTCATGTTAGACTTTCACTGGATACCCACCCTTCTACCCTGAAAGGCTCAGGATGAGGCAAAACCTCTTTGCTTCTCTTCAGCAAGCTTGTAATTGTAATCAAGAAAGTTTATCAGCAACTTACTGAGTTACAGTGATTCAGAGTATAAAATTAGAACTGTAATTTTATTTTCCCTAAAAGCATATGCTAAAATCAAGATAATCTGCAATTTAATCAACAGTAGCACACACTTACTGTACTCTTTCCTATCAATGGGAACAGGATTAATTTCTCCTCATTCTCCAATAAACCTTTTAGCTATTCTATCATTCTCTTTTCTGTCTGGTATTATCAAAAATCTCCAGCTCTGGTGGTTCAAGCACAGTGCTAATAACACCAAGGTCTGTGAGCGCGATCCCCATATGGGCCATTCACTGAAGATTTGGGCTCGATGATCTTTGTGTGTCCCTTCCCAGTAAGAACAGTCTGTGAACGCTTTGTAAGCAGTCTACTGTCAGTTTGCTGAAGCTTGTAACTTCTGCACTAAGAACCTGAGCATTTACCCACATCTAAAACCGAGATTTGTAAAGAGAGATGTGATCGTGCTATTAATTCACCAACAGTTTCCAGACTGTTTGATTTACAGTGTCAACAAGTGGGCAAATGGAAGATTCCACTACACCCATTGTGAAAACAGCTTTGAAAATATATTTGAACCTTAGAATGAAGGGTAGCAATTCTGACAATGAATATTAGTTAAATGAACCATATAATCTGTTAGAAAACTATCACTGATTCAAGTGACTCTGAAAAGTAGGGACTGACACACAACAGACACTGGTTATAGCCACTTTATCTCATGGCCACTGCTTCTCTGGGCATGGCACAGAATCTAGACCCAACAGGTCTTTTAAACCACTCAGCAAGCAAGTATTCTCAATTACAAAATTAACGGGCACATTTTTCCAGCATCCAGCAAGTACTTGAACTTTCCAAGTCTCATTCAATTCCCCGTTCTGACACTTCACGGCTCCCTGCTATGATTAAAAGTGTATCAGACAGATGAGTAGTCTCAAAACTAGTATTCTGCTGCTGCATAATCCTGGGTTTCAGATCTTTACAGATCCTTTCTGCTGCTATTTTATGATGTGTACTAAACATTAAACAGAACATGCTGCCCAAAAGAGAGCATGGTACCCTTCACAATTCTCCTTAATATCAGCTCTGAAAGGTGTCAAAGTGATTCCACACAGCCCTCTGACCATCAAGTCTAAACCTTGCTGCAGCTAAATGGCACTGAGAAAAAGAGATGATCTACAGAGTCTTCTGTTTTGTCCTACAAACAGATGCAGCTAAGGAGCTCTAGACAGAAACACACTGTAAGAGAAACAAAACACAGCTGCAGTAAAATATAGCTGCAATAAAAGCAGATACACATTTTCAATTCAGAACTGTAACTTCTCAATGTCTTCTATAAAAAGGCTGGGCAGATTAAACTGAAAGCCACAGATAGTACTGGTTCAATGAATCTTTAAAACTCTATATGAAACAACATGTGCCTAAAATTCTACCTTTTTTGTGTCAGAAACAATAAATTAGACATCCAATCTGACCAGAAATGTACAGTTTCAGCATTACTTTTCTATCAATTTAGAATGAGGTGTTTAATGAAATTGTAGGTTAGCATGATTTAGTATTTATGTTTTCATAGCATTTGTAACTGAATCAGTTATGAGTAAATGCTGCACTGACATAAGAAATGGTAGTTATGGACCCCTTCCTGTCAAATTTATGTCAAAAAATTATTAGGGTGGGCAGTTCCAGAGACTACATAATAGCAACGTGCTTAAAGTTCTCTACAGTCAGAAACAGCCTGGCTAGGATCAGATTGTAAATGTTTGTTTCCATGTGCAACAACACACAATTTAGAAGAGCCTGAAAAAGACTGGGACAATTCAGATTTAATTGTCCTGAGAAATACAAAACAAGTTATATAATCTTTACATTAGAATGAAACATCTCCTGGGCTTAGGACTTCCATTTGTACCTTGCATAAGCTCAAAACCAAACCAATAAAGACCTGAGTAAGAATGGTATCTAAGCCTACACAGAAAAGGAAAATACAGTGTGACTACAAATATTACAAAATTCTTCATACTATTATCATAAAAGGTTTGGGTTGGAAGGGACCTTAAGATCATCTGGTTCCAACTCCCCTGCCACAGGCAGGGACACCTTTCACTAGATTAAGTCACTCAAAGTTCCATCCAACCTGGCCTTGAACACTTTCAGGGATGAGGCATTCAAAACTTCTCTGGTCAACCTGTTTCAGTGCCTCACCACTCCCACAGTAAAGAATTTTTATCTCATCCTTTGTCCTATCACATTCCCTTTTAAGAAGTCCCTCACCAGCTCTCTTGTACTCCTTTTAGGTACAGGAAGGTACTCAAAGGTCTCCCCAGAGTCTCTTCTCTCCAGACTGAACAATCCCAACTCTCTCCCAACTCTTTCCTCATAGGAAGGTATTCCATCCATCTAATCCTCTTTTGTGGCCCTCATCTGGACTTATTCCAACAGATCCATGTCTCTCCTGTGCTGAGGACCCAGAGCTGGACACAGCAGTTAGGTGGGGTCCCACAAGACCATGAGGTATTACCTCAGGTGTTCTTTCTTGGTAAGATCTATAGACATGATATACAGAGACCATCACTGGAAAAGGTCCCTCATAATCTAATCTTAAATCATGCCACACCAGGTGCAGAGTTCTCTCTATGAATTCTTACTTTCAGCCATCTTTCTCCTTAGGTCCTTGCCTACCAATTTCTGCTGCAATTTCCTACAAGGGTCACTGGTAGAAAATTTCTCCATGAATTCAGGACTAACAAGCATAATTCTTTAGTAGTTTATTGTTTTCTGCTCTGACAGCAAGGTGGGAATGTCTCACACTATGCACTCCTTTCCTTTTCAAACAATGTAAATGCAGAAACTGCATAAGAGATCTTCAAGGGATTTGGAATGTGAGTGGTCCTGTTCTCACATACATGGTATGAAATGTCTATTTGTGGGTTCAGGAACTTCCTTAAAGCAGCTAATTAAAGTCTTAGTCTATAGAAGCATTCTGCTCCAGTGTATTGCACACGCAATTAATTTTTTTAAATAAAAATATACCATAAGAGTCTGAAACTAAAGGATTTCTTTAAAGACAACATTTTTGAAGAACATTAGTTACAGGGAATGAGCTGCCTTTGTTATACTGTCAGCCTGCAGTCTTGTAGCAAGAGATTAACAAGAGTTACTATTTCCAGAAGAACTGACTGAGGAAAAGAAAAAACAGCGGTATTATAAGGTATACAAACTACTTTTATGAAGCATAATAATTTGGGCCATACCTTATTACATGGTCACACAACACCACCTCACAGGCAGTTCAGAGGAATGTTATTCTAGTTAGATCAAGGCAAGTTTGGGGCAGTTTTCAGATTTTAATGACTCCAGAAAATTGAACTAATTCTATTTAGGATGACTATGCAGCTTGTAAACACAGAACTATAGTTTTTAGTAGATCCTGGAGGAGACTTTCTCTTTTTATAAAAGCTGACAGGATAAATTCAATGCAGAGATATCTTGATATTTTAGCATATGTTTCATATTCATCTGACATTTTGTATTAACTTTGCCATGGTTTAATCCCAGTCAGCTACATACTGCACACTCAACTCCCCACGTCCCCCACTGGGGAGGAGAATTGGGAAAAAAAAATGTAAAACTTACCAGTTTTTATAAGAACAGTTCAATGACTGAAACAAAATAAAATATAGTAATTGTAGTTAAAAGGTGAGAGAGAGCGAGAGGGGATTAAAGCTCAAGAAAACAAGTGATGCACATTAGAGTTGCTCACCACCCACTGACTGATGCCCAGCCAGTCCCCAGGCAGTGATCAGCAACTGCTGGGCAACTCTCCCCAGTTTGTATACTGGGCATGGCACTCTATGGTATGGAATATCCCTGTGGCTGGTTCGGGTCAGCTCCTCTGGCTGTGCTCCCCCCCACAGCTTGTTGTGCACCCTCTCACTGGCAGAGGATGGAAAAATAAAAAGGTCCTTCATTTAGAGTAAACACTACTTAGCAACAACTAAAACATCAGTGGTGTTATCAACATTTTTGTCATACTGAATACCTCTAAAACTGTACCAGCTACTAGAAAGAAAATTAACTCTGTCCCAGCTGAAGTCAGGACAAACTTCCATCAAGAACGACCTGAAATTCTCAAATGGATAGTATCTCAAATATTGTGAGATATAATTATCAAGATCACAAAGGCTCCAGTCTTTGGCATACATGAACTGTATGAGTTAAGGCACAATACCACAGCATGCACTGATAGAGTACATATTTACTATCATCAGAAAGAAAGTAAACTATTCTTAACTTCATTAAGAAACAACAAGGCACAGTAAAATTCAGAAGCAATAGATAAAAGGTCTTCATCTCTTTCCAAAAATTCAATGGGTACTACAGTGGTATTGGTTGTAGGACTAAATAAAGTGAGTGTTTGTTTAAATATTGCAATAGTTTTGAACCAATTGCTGTAGAAATGGTCTAAATAAGTTTCAATTCCTCCAATTTTCCTCAATTCCTGTAAATCTTTGACAGAAATATAAATGCTTTTCAAGGGCAATTTTGAGCTTACATTTGAAAGTATAGTTACACTTCCTTATATTTAGATTGGACCAGAGATAAGGAAGAGTTATTAAGACAAGAGTGCCCCTCAGTGGCCGTATGTTGATATAAAATAAAATTATATGATACTTCAAAATAATATTCTGAATATTTATTTTCATCACTCAACGACAAATGCTCCATTAAATCACTTTCTTTCAAAACCGTATTTGGTTTATCATTAAGAATCAGAGGGTTTTCAGCACATACGATTTAATAATGAATGAGTTTAAGCATGTACATCATCAGGTAAAAATATTTACTATGAAACAACAGTTGCTAAATATTTATAGCTGTGTGTTTTGTGGATGGGTGTGTGCATATGTCTACACCTCCCTGTTACATTTAAATAAGAGAGATTGAATTTTGCATAAAGACTTCTCACAAAAATTCTGCAGCATTCAAGTGGTTTATTTTCTTGTGTCATGAGCAGTAAGAAAGCATGCAGTAGTTCTTTGAGAACTTTAAAAACTACAGGATCTGAATTCTCTGTAAGGCTTGCTGTATGTACCAGGTTGTATTAATTTGCCCAAAAACTAAAGCCATGCCACACTTTGTACTCTTCACACACACACTGCTTTCAAAGCCTATCCTGGAACCTGCCTAGGATCCCAGCTCCACGCTGTGGTCATTACAGAAGCACACATCAAGAATAAGCACTACTACAGGCTTAGACAAATAGCACCTCACTGCAGCTGATCAGTGGGAACAACTGAAGGATACCAAGCAATTTCATGGTAGAATTGGAATGGAATAAAATAGATGGCTGTTATACTTTGCATGTTCATTAGCAATTGTTATATAATCTGGTTATTTCAGTATTCCTGCTGATTTAAATAAAAACAGGCCCTGAAGTAGAACTATAGTTTAATATTTTTAGGGCTAAATCACCTCCTCCGTCATATTTTACATACATAGCTGCAAAAAATATTGTCATGGCTGATGACACTTGGTGGCAATGATCACAAAATTTGTATTAGCAATTATTTTACTTCTGTGCCTGGCAAGATCATGGAAGAGATCCTCCTAGCAACTATACTAAGGCCCATAGAGGACAGGGAGGTGATTTGGGACAGCCAGCACGGCTTCACCAAGGGCAAGTACTGCCCGATCAACCTCGTGGCCTTCTATGATGGAGTGACTACATCAGTGAACAAGGGAAGTGCTACAGATGTCATCTATCTGGACTTCAGTAAAACCTCTGACACAACCCCCCACAACATCCTTCTCTCTGATTGCAGAGAGATGGATTTGATGAGTGGACTGTTAGATGGTTAAGAAAATGGTTGGATGATCACATCAAGAGGGTAGTGGTCGATGGCTTAGAGTTCCAGTGGACATCAGTGACAAGTGGGGTCGATACTGAGACCACTGTCAGGTAATATCTTCATTAATGACAAAGATGAAAGGATCCAGAGCACTCTCAGCAAATTTCTAGATGACACCAAGCTGAGTCATGCAATTGACACACCTGAAGGATGGGATGCCATCCAGAGGGACCGGGACAAGCTCAAGAAATGGACTTATAGGAATGTCATGAAGTTTAACAAGACCAAGAGCAAGATGCTGCACCTGGGACAGGGCAACTCCTGCTACCAATACAGGCTGGGGGATGCACAGATCGAGAGCAGCCCTGCTGAGAAAGGCTTGTGAGGGTGCTGGTGGATGAGAGGCTGAACATCAGCTGGCAATGTGGGCTTGCAGCCCAGAAAGCCAGGCCTACCCTAGGCTGCAATCAAAGCAGCGTGGCCAGCAGATCAAGGAAGGTGATCCTACCCTCTCTACTCCACCCTGGTGAGACTCCACCTGCAGTGCTGCATCCAGCTCTGGGGTTCCCAGCACTGGAAGGATGTTGACCTGTTGGAGTGAGTCCAGAGGAGGGCCACTCAGATGACTAGAGGGATGGAGCACCTCTCTTACAAGGAAAGGCTAAGAGTATTGTGTTTGTTCAGCCTGGAAAAGAGAAGGTTTCAGGGTGACCTAATTGTGGTCTTCCAATACCTTAAGGGAGCCTATACGAATTATAGAATCAAAGAATATGCTGAGTTGGAAGGGACCTACAAGGATCATCAAGGCCAACTTGTGGTTCTGCACAGGACATCCCAGCAACCATGTGCCTGAGAGCCTTGTCCAAATTCTTCATGAACTCAGGCTTTGTGCTATGATGACTTCCCTAGGGAACCTGTTTCAGTGCTCTACCACCCTTTGAAGTGAAAATCCTTTTCCTGATATCCAGCCTAAACCTTCCCTGACTCAGCTTCATGCTGTTTCCTCAAGTCCTGTCACTGATCGCCACAGAGAGGAGATCTGTGCCTGCCCCTCTGTAACACACAGATAATATAGAAATGCCATAAATAATGTTTTGCCACTGTTTCTCTCTGTCAAAACTTCCTACCAAAAAAATTCTCTGTCAGCTTTCTGCTAGAAATTCTCACCAGAGCTTCCTGCTGGAGTTTTCCTGCCAGAAGACCCTGCTATTTTGTATGGTTCTCTTATTTCTTCGAACATTCAAATAGGGCTATACAGTCTATACACACAACCAGGGTGGGAAAGGGACTTTCTATTAGAGCATGTGACAGGACAAGGGGGGATGGTTTCAAACTGAAAGGTTTAGATTAGATATTAGAAACTAGAAAAACATCTTTACTGTGAAGGTGGTGAGACACTGGAACAAGCTGCCCAGAGAAGTTATGGATGCCCCATCCCTGGAACAGTCAGGTTGAATGGAGGTCTGAGCAACCCAGTCTAGTGGAAGGTGTCCCTGCCTGCAGCAGGGGGACTGAAAACAGATGATCTTTATGATTCCTTTCAACTCAGGCCATCTATGACTCTATGATTTTACACAATAGTATAACAATTCAATAATTTACCAACTTACAAGTACGGTGACAAATGACCCGGGAATCTGAAGCCTTTTGAGATTTTCAGTAAAGCAATGCTACTCAGGTACATCATGAGAAACTGTCTTCAAGAAAAGTAGTTCTACTTACTAATTGTAACCTTGTCTTTATCCCCCAACATGACATTGTTTGGAGTGAGATCTCGATGAACAATCCTTTTCTCTTTATGCAAATAACGAAGAGCTAGACAAAGCTTAAAAACAAACAGAAAGAACCTTACAAAAATTCTTAACTACAACCTTAATAAAGGCACACAAAATTAAATTCATAGTTGATATTAGTGTCTGATATAATAAGCATTACTTTGTCATTTATTAGTCTAAAAAAATAGTGCTACTAATTACATGAAGGATAGTCCAGGCAAAAAGATTGAAGGCCCTTACCTGTATAAATATATGCCATATTCTGTCTTCTGTAAACTGTTCCTGTTTTTCCTTCAAAGAATGAAAGTGTTCTCCCAGTGGCACCCCCTCTATGAGCTCCATGACTATGTACAATCTGTCATCTACATAAAAGAAAATTAATAGAACATTATATTTATACAGAAGGAATTTGAAAATAGAGTATTTGAGGTCAAAATGTATTTTAGAGGCTGTTATTTTTTACTTTTTAAAAATTTTATTTGTACAGTTAGATACATTTTAGTCATAGTTCCACTCCTTGTTATTTCATTTTTTCCTCAATTTATGTCAGAGCAACTATAAGGAAGTCACTCAGGGGGAGGTATATGTAGATAATGCTTTATAGAAAAGAAAATTAAGGCAATATGGCTGAGCAATCCATATCATTCATTCAACAGCTCACTATAGTTCTCTCTCCCTACCTAGTTCTAAATTTTGGATCTTTATAGGAGAAGAATGATGTTTGCTACAAGTTTACATTGCAAGTTGTTTTACTGATAAACAAATATAAGTATTATCTCTCACCATTTTTCCAATTTTAAAGGAATATAAGCCTGTCTGAACTGTAGCAGTTCTTGAAGAAGTATTATTGCTCAAATTTGACACACTCCTGACAAACGGTAAGTGGTTTTATTATATATTTCTATTTCTTCATTATGTAAAATGTGGTAATTCTCTACATTTATACTTACTTTCCAGGAAGGTTCTGTAATACCGTACAACATTTGGATGATAAAGCTACAATGAGGAAAGAAATGTAGATGGTTAGAATAGTTAAATTGATGGCACAGTATTTACAATGTCTAGCTACACATTGGAAGGAAGGATGTCACAAGGATACTACAAACTTTTTTATGAACTGCAGTGCAGTAGACCTTCGCTGCTACCTCAAACACAGAGAAATGTTGCACATTACTAGAGCAAGCAGAAGGAAAATACAGTTATGATTTCTATCCACTCTCCCCTTTATAACTGAAAGAGAGTAAATGAAGTTTGAAGACACTGAAGCCATTACACCTGCATCAAAGTATCGGCTTTCTTAGCTGAAGAGCACCAACAATCACTCCGTTTAGTTTTCAATTAAAAGAAAAGACTATCTTCTCACTGTGTTTTAAACCCAAGACTTGATTAAATGGAACAAAGACTCATCTTTTTTTTATCACAATTTTAATTTACAGAATCTCTGAAAAAAGGTCAAATACTGCCAACATATAAAGTAAGAATGTTTAGTAACAAGCATTTGCACTGCTGCTAACCCTACAGTAAGAAAGTTTTCAATATCGGCAGAATGTTAATATTGTACTGATTGAACAAAAAAAGCAAAAGCAGCTGGGAACCCTGATAAATAGAATCACTTATGTTGGAAAACACCTTCAAGATCGTTGCATACAACCATTAGCCCAGCACTGTCAAGTACATCACTAAACCAGGTCCCCAAGTGCCACATCTGCACATCTTTTAAATACCTTCAGGGGTGGTGATTCTGCCATGCAGGGGTAAATAGCTCTTTTCCAGAAGATACTGCTACTGAGGAGGCAGTTAGTTTTCGCTAAGGAAGCTTTCCTGCCTGGAATGAGGCATCATTCCCGGACACAGTTTTGGGATGTTTCTCTGCACGCATTCCACAGGAGGTTACTCCCCAGGCACAAGAGAGACAGCACTCACAGACGTGCTGCAGCACCTAAGGAGCCAGTGGGGGAGCCAAAGGGAGGGAGCAATGATAAAGTCGAGGAACAAATGAGAGCCTGGCCCTTTTGCCTTTCCTCTGAGCCCAGTGCTGCCCATACAGCATTGGTAGGATATATGAGTTTTCAGTGTTCTCACCTCTGAAATAAACCTTTGAATCCTTTCCACTGCTTATTGTTCTTTAGGGGAATACCTGCACATAGTTTGCTTTACATATCACTTCACAGGGAAGCCTGTTCCAATGCCTGACCACTCTTTTGGTGAAAAAATTTTCTCTAATATCCAGTTTAAACCCCCCCGGCACAACTCGAGGCCACCGCCCTTTTCCTATCACGAGTTCCCTGGGAGAAGAGGCCAATCCCCCACCTTTCTACAGCCTTCTTTCAAGTAGTTGCAGACAGTGATGTCACCCCGAGCCTCTTTTTCTCCAGGCAAAGCAACCCCAGCTCCCTCAGCTGCTNACCACTCTTTTGGTGAAAAAATTTTCTCTAATATCCAGTTTAAACCCCCCCGGCACAACTCGAGGCCACCGCCCTTTTCCTATCACGAGTTCCCTGGGAGAAGAGGCCAATCCCCCACCTTTCTACAGCCTTCTTTCAAGTAGTTGCAGACAGTGATGTCACCCCGAGCCTCTTTTTCTCCAGGCAAAGCAACCCCAGCTCCCTCAGCTGCTGCTCATGTGACTTACTCTCTAGACCCTTCAACAGCTCCATTGTCCATCTCTGAACACACTCCAACACCTCAGTCTCCCTTTTGTCATGAGGGGCCCAGAAATGAACACAGGACTCAAGGTGTGGCCTCACCAGTGCCGAGTACAGAGGGACAATCCCTGCCCTGGTCCTGCTGGCCACACTATTGCTGATACAGGCCAGGATGCCCTTGGCCTTCTGGGCCACCTGGGCACACTGCTGGCTCATGTTCAGGCAGCTGTCAACCAGCATGCCCAGGTCCTTTTCCACCAGGCAGCTTTCCACAAGAGAATGCCCACACATCAAACTAGAGTTCATGAGGCATACCTGCTCTTTGATGATGGTTAATTCAGAGACAATGTTTTTTACACTGCTGTCTCTGTCTTTTTTGTCCTTTCCAAATGCTGGATTGTATAAATTGACTTCTTTCATGGCCAGAAGATTTTGTCCATTATGTTTTCTAACCTATAAATAAGATATAACATTTGTACAATTAATACAGGTAGGAGGTAGAAAGAATGTTATTATGGCTACCAGATTAGTTTTCAGAGTCCAAATCTTTCTCACAAACATTGTAAACATAGCTTTTTTCTGTGTATGATGTGATTACTGAAAAAAATGGAGTCCCACAGTACAGGTTAGTAGTACACTGCTGAACTTGCACAGTGTTTGACGTAACATTATCTGTTGCTCATTTCAGACAAAACATGTTTGAATTTCTGTTGTTTTACACAGATTTATTAGCCTTTGCAATAGATAGAAATGCTGTTTCTGGAAAGGAGTTAAAAGAAAGTAAAAGTAGGAAACCTAAGAGATACACTGGTCAATCCTATAAATACAACACGGAACAAACAAAATCACAGTCAACATCAACAACAAGCCCAGATCCATAAAGGCCTTTTTGCACCTACATTCCCCTGTGGAAATTCAAAAGACAATTATGCCTAAAACAGGTATTACATCCTCTTCATGAAGCCTCCTCTCAAATCTGTAAAATAATAGCAAAAGGGAAGTTTACCTTATACACACTTCCAAAAGCTCCACTGCCAAGGTGCTCTAAAATTGCATAATTTCCTATATGTTTTGTGGGTGCCTTGTTCTGATTCATGCTCTCGATACTTTCAGCAATTTGCTTCAGTACATCCTCCTAGTAATAAATTAAATTATAAATAAATAAATATAACATATTCCATGTCCTTCTTGTGCTAAGACTGTGCAAGAATACAACTTCTTAAAGCTATGGAGGTTCAAGGTTCTTACTTACCTTTAACAAATTTAGCTTTGATACCAACCCTTCATAAGCTCTGATATCACGCACATAATGTCCAATGTCAATGAAGATTTCAAACAAGTCAGTGGGGAAAAGCCTACAAAGGTTTAGATTTTTTATATATTTTAGAAATGGTGTAGCTACTAATCTATAGCAGAGACTTTTCAGTAGTTATTATTACAACTTACTTCAGAACCTCCAAAATAATACATTTATTTTTCACTAATCTATTGAGATATTAATCCTCTAATATTGCACACATAGAAGTTAAAGGACTTTTCAGAAGTCAGGCTTCAGCCTTCACTGGTTGGGTATTAATAAATGCCCATTGTCCAAGAAGTCTAATCTAAAAGATGAAAAGGACTGAGTAAAGCAAAAGCTAACAGATAGTAGACAACAACTGATCAGTTACATGCTGAATTGAAGTTTTGTTTCTTTCTAAAGTTCTGGCAGAAGTAGAGATGCAAGAGATTAAGGCATTTGGAAAAATCAAAACACAGCAAATTAGTCCAGATTCTTCAACAACCTGTCACTAACCATGAAAATTCACTATAAATTAGGGCACTTTCAGTACAAAATCCACTTTTAAAAAAATATAAATATAGCACAAAAGTTATATTTAGAATTTTATGATATATACTAAAAACATACTAGAAACACTACTGACATGTAGACCTCCAAAGCACTATGATTACTATTCTAATCCTACAAATCACATTGTTAGATTGCACATGGCCTTTGCAGCCAACCTGGTGAAACTGTCATCTTAGTAGTAAAAACGGGTAATTGATGAAAGACATTTTGTCCTTATTGATCCAAACCTTTCAATGCTCCTAAGTAAAATGGCTTGATGCAAAGTCATTCCCAAGTGAAGGAGGACAAGGCTCAGAGAAAAAATATTACTGCTTCCAGTTAATTGCTACTATCCTGGCTGCAACTTGCATTTGCTAACCTTCAGGGTAAAAGTACGTTTTATCTCCAACAGTATTGACTTTGTGCTCAATATACCTAAAACGTGGATTCACAGGGGGAGAAGGAGCCCCTGCAGAGCCAGGCTGTCTGGCATGCACACAGCAGAAGTCCCCACACTGAACATCTATACCTTGTAGACTGGCACTGATGCAATGCAGGGTGGGCTATTTGTAGCCATGAACAGGACAGAAATTGCCCATTACTATTTCCTCTTGGTGATAATAAATTACATTTTAAAAAACAGATCTTTCTGATTGGCCTTTTGAAAGCTATCCTAAAGGAGTCTCACAAAACATTTGGTTAACATACCTTTTAAAAATATGTCGATTTCTTTCCATACTGAAGAGGAATCTCAGGGCTCTGAAAGCATAACACTACAGCAAGAAAAGTACTTAAATTAATGAGAAATTTATAGACAAATGGAAAACCTATTGATAAACAACAAGGATTCCTCTTGAGTTTACACATTGGTAAACTTTGTATTTAAAGTACTAGACAGATTATCTTATTAATCTGCTAACAAAGGGAATAAAAATATATTAAACTCTTTCTGTATTTTAAAAGTGTGCAGGTACATTTAGGGGGAAAAATATTTTTTAAAAAGTTGGTGATGACAGCTATAGGACATGCTGAGGAACACCTAAATTTTAGTTATCTCTTTTTGTTTGCACATAGCTCAAGACTTGAGACCTGCTCTCTTCTACACTGTTGAAAAAGATAAGTGTAATCAGAGGGTTTGGATTGTTGTGGTAGAAAAAGCATTTTGCATTTTTTTCTGAAAAATACAGTGTAGAACACTGTAAGTTCTAACAGGGGACAAAAAAAAGAAGAGTAAGAAAGAGAGAATACTCAAGTTTTTAATCCTAAATTCATCATATTTACAGTGATATTTCTGTACCTCAGTTTCTATCTTTATGTACCTCTGTTCCAATATGATCTCTCCTAAAGGAAGGTTACTTTTTAAAACAGCCACTAGCAGGAAGTTAATATGTATGCTTTTATGCAACTCAACTTTAGTAATGTTTGTCAAGAGTCAATAATATGGCACATTTATGGCTGAGCAAACAAAGACAGTCATGAAGGAAGATCACTAAGGTAGCATGGCAGAAAGAAGCTGAAAATTTAGTCATCGAAAACATAGACAACAGGGCAGAAAGGAAACCAGACAAGCATTGCAAGAATTCTAAGAAAAATACCAGTAAAATTCAAAAAGGGTACTCCAATAGCTGCAAGTGTATTTCTTAGCAGTAACAATGAGAAAGGCAATACAGATGGCTGTGTGAGAATATGAATATGGTTTCATAAAAATATACTTCTTAATGTTGGCCCAAAACAGATTTAGTTTTCATATGTGATCATAAATTCCATTATTAATTCAATGGTTTCATGTTTAACCTAACTACAGTTGCTTAGTAGCTCTTGTGGGTTATTTCCAATACATTCTGCTGGAATCTAAAAATCTCAGTGGGCATAAATAAAGCTCCTTACAGCTCTGTGAGGGAACTGTACTCTGCATATGCTCTAGTTTGTTAAGACTCCATGTTACTTTCATAAACCCTTTAGGAAGACTTTTGTTTATCTCATCCTTAAGATGATTTAACTGAAGTGCACTATAAAATCTCATTGCAGTAGAAAGACACCTACTGCACTGAATCAGCTCCCCAGCTCTGAGCCAGATCAACTGTGATGAGAAAGATGACAGTAGAATGAAACTCTTTTCTGTGGAAATGCCTTCCCTCGCTATCCAAGCATGCCTAGCTGATCAGACAGTTGAGTAGTTGGGTAGCCATGTCAGTGTAGGGCTATGCCAGAGCAAAGGCCAGGTGAGAGGCAGAATTCTGACCGCATTCACCTGGGTTAAGGACTTTCTCTCACTTGCACAGAGAAGGGCAACTAGAGCAGCAGCAGCTGTGCTCATCCCTGAAACCCAGCCCACTATTTTCCTATAGCTTAGAGAGACATCCACCATTTCACAGAGCCTGAGAAAAGCTGCTAGATAATTAATTACTCTTGATAACCTTTAGCCCAAATTGACTCAAACAAGTACATTTATGGGGGTAATGACATGCAAAACTAAGAGGCATTCTATGCTTATTTGGTCTATATTTATCCTACACAAATTGTCTCCACTTCATGTGATGTTTTCTGTATTTTATTTAACAGCCACAGTAAGATGCTCCAGAAAGAAACAGATATTAGTACAGTGTCAAATTTACAATGAGTTTCAATGAAAATCGAGACACTATAAAGAAGATCTGATGCCGGGAAACCTGAAAAACTGGAGGAAAGTCTGTCACAAGAAAAATACTCACTTTCCCTTACACTGTATGAGGTGCCAGAAACAAAGTAAATCACAACAGAACACCAGAAATTGAGTCACTATTTAACTTTTAGTCCCTGGGCCATTTGTTGTTCCTGGGTCTGTTTTGGTGGAGTTTTTTTCCCCTTTAAATATGATCTTTTTTTTTTTAACTGTACTTTATAATAAACTTTAATTCATATATCATTCTCTCTTTGGGGCTTTCAATCATAATGAAGGGAGTTACCTGTAATAAACTGTTTCTTCCAGCATTCCTTTCTTTATTTGGTAAAATCAGTTTTGCTATTGTATATATTCCATTTGCCTGGAAATAGAGAAAGGTCACTATTAATAGCACTCCTTTGCACAGAAACCACAAATAAGAATCAATGTTGCTTCAGATAAATCAGAAGCTAACACCAATGGAAAAGTTCTCAACATCCTACTGCACACCTAAAAGATAAGTTCAAATTACTTAAATGTACATAAGAATTAAATCACTGTTACATTTAAACTGATAAGGCAGAGAGCTTGTGAACAGATAATGAAGCAATGCTTCTATCTCCAGAGGTGAAGGAAATCACAGCAACAGATCTCCTGTCACCGTGTGGATATTTTGAATGGTCAGGAACAAAAAATTCAGTCTCAATAAATACAAATTGGAGAAATGCCAAAAGCAATATCCTGAGGAGTCTGTCTGTGCCTTCAGCAGGATGTTGTGAAAACCGTATGGATTTCAACTTCCATTTTCATACTACTGTGTGTCCTCCACTAATGTATCCATTGTGTTAGTCTGATAGATGGGTGCTGGTAGATTTAGTTAATAGTACTGATCCTAGTTACTTGACAAGCTCCCTGTTGACAACTACTCTCCTCTCTAGCAGAGCTGAAGGAAATATGTGTCAGCTCTGCTAAGGCTCTGCTGCAGTTTTCTTCCACTGTTCCTGAAGGCAGAGTTAAGCTAAGGTTAACTGTGCAGTAGAGCCTTTGAATCATGAGCACATTCTGTCTGCTACCAGAATTATTGCAGACTGCTACCACGGTTATAAGTTGAGACAAGGACACAGGACAGACAGGTAGAGGGCAGCTATAGCAGAAGCAAAAATTTCCCAACTGCCTGAACCAAGAGCCCTTTGACACCAAATGATATAAACCTTTAGAGGTCACTTAGATTGATTTCCTCAGCACTTAACTGAAAAGGCTGCAAATCTTCCTCTGTTTTTAACCCAAGTTAGTTCCTTCATCTTTCTCCACATGAAACTCTCAAAGTTGTATTAGCACAATGAAAGGAGGATTTAAAATTACAGTGACTATTGCAGGGTGGAACTCCAATTGAAATGAACATGCTTGAAGTATGCCCTGATGTGAAAGGGGGATGTTGACTGGTGTTTTGACAAATGGAGAAGGCAGTGTCATTTAACAGAATGAAAAGGAGAAGTTAAGTTTGAAACACTTTTTCCTGGCCTTCACATTGTACCATCAATTTTTAAGCAATTTACTGACATGACAGTTGCCATGCACTGCTAGAGCAATGCACAAAACTTATATGTTAAAATAACTTAAACAAGTAGTATTTTATTTTTATGAAATCAGACTCAGCCTAAAGTGTATGCAGTTATACTGTTCAAATAAAAAGTTGTCTAAATCAGTATGGTTTATTGATGATTCTAGTGCTTAAAAAAATCAAAGAAAGTATTTTTTTCTAGACTTACTTTTGTTCCTTTCTTCTTAATCAATAGCTTTGAAATATACACAAACTTCTTTCCTGGTCATATTTAAGACTCTTTTTTCTCTCAGTTTCCCAAGGAATGCCTCTAGTTGGGTTTTAAGCTAACTTGAAGGCTTTGATTACTGACTTAACATTTAGAGTATAAGGAGCTGGATACAGGTTTTAGTTAGTATTAATGTTCTAAATATTTGTGTCTTTGACTAGGCCTGGAATATAACCAGGGATTTTAAGAATGGTTTATCCCTGAGGATGGACTGCCAGGAAGTTATCTCAGAAATACCATATTCCTAAGAAGAGAGAAATTGTTTGTGAAATGGCATGTCAATTTTAAGCCGCATAGTTTGTTTTAATAAACTTCATGAAATTCAGAATTTGCATTTCTCAGTTAACTCTGTGATTACTCTTATTTACTATCCTGTTTTGAATATGACAAAAGCACAGCAAGAGATGCCAACCAAATTGAACCTTGTCTGAATAAAGCTGTTTATTCTTCCAGACCACTAGACACTTATGTGGATACCTTTGTGACTATGTCTCTGTGTGTAAATCTATAAGGAAACAGAAATACTAAAGTTATAGAAAGGCATATTTTTCAATCTTTTAAATTATGATAATGAATAACAACAATTAATTGAAATTATAAACTATAATGCCTTACTTGACTGAATAAAGTCTTCCTTCCTACCGGTACAACTTGGTAAGCATTAGTCTCATTGAGTACCAGCTCAGTAATTGCAGCACAGCAAGCTAGAAAAAAAAATTCAGATGTAACATTTAGGGTCAGATTCATAAAAATATTTGGATAATATGGTGGGTTAACCTTAGCAAAGGGCCAAATGCTCATCTGGCTGCTCAGTCACTTCCCCTCCTTAATGGCACAGAGGGAGAAAATAGGACGGAAAAGTGCATGGGTCAAGACACAGACAGGGAGATTGGATACCAGTTACCATCACAGGAAAACCAGATGTGACTCAGAGAAAATTAATTCAATTTATTGCCAAGTAAAATAAATTTTGATAGGGGGAGAAAAAAAAAAAAGACAAAAAATTAAATTAACACCTTCTTCCCCACCTTGTCCTTTTGGTCCCCCCAACTCATCTTCACTCCTTTGCTCCCAATTTCTCTACCTGGATCTGGTAGATGAGGGTTCCAATCAGTATATAGCAGTTCCAGTCTGCTACTCCCTTCTCCTTATACTTTTCCCTGATGCTTTCCACATGCTACACCATGAATACCTGTTCCACTCAGGTCTTTCCCATGGGCTGCAGAGGGATCTCTGCTCTCGTGCCCAAAGCACCTCCTCCCACTCCTTCTCTGACTTGGGTGTTGGCACTGCTGTTTTTCACCCCATTTTTCTTAACTCTCCTCCTCTGCTCACAGTCTATGTGCCCTTTCTTAACTGTGTTTTCATAGATGCACCACAGTCTTCACTGATGGGGTTAACTTTGGGGTCTGTTCCAGCTGTGCCTGGCACAGGTAAATCTCTTGTCTCTTTCCACAGAGGCCATTCCTGCAGGCTCCTGCTAACAAAACCTTGCCACCCACACCCAACACAGAAGGCTAAAAATATAAGCAAGTATTCAGTTAGAAGCAAAAAAGACCTCTGTAAGCTCAGTGTTTACTCCTTCTTAGGAGTCCTTAGGGAAGACAGAAGTAACACAAAAACATGCTCCACACTGGAGATACTTTTGGTACTGAGATTTATTTCACATTGTCAGCTCTTCAGGGGTAACATTCATAAGAAGTATTCAGAAACATTTATGTACTATACTACAGCTTTCAGGAAGATACTGCAAAGACTTACATAATTCTAATACAGATAATTTGCATTCTTCTCCTATGGTAACTGGAAAAAGCCATGATCCTCCAGGAGGCGTTTCAGAATGGGAAGTTGACTTGCTGTTGAGAAATCTCCTCTAAAAGGGATTTGCTCCATAACTACTGATGGATCCTAACCTGACTGCTAGCCTTTAGAATACCACTTTGAAACAGAGTTCCATCATAATCAATTCATGATTGATCTATCATAGTAAATTTGAATAGAGGGAAAAATATGATCAAATAAAAATAATTTCAGGCTAAGCCCAAAATTTTTTATATATTTGAGATGTTTTTACAGGTGAAAAGTAAATCTAATTCCCATATACTTAATATTTCATGCTTTGCTTCTAACAAAAGTGTGCTTTCTGAATATAAGTGCTGGTATTGCACATTTGGAAAGAAACACATCTGACTTGGTGCTCCTACTCCCTAAAGCAGGTATAAAGTTCACAGTTTCAAAGTATTTTGAATCCTTTTGTGCAAGTGTATGTAAAGACATAACAGAGGATTAGACCTTATAAACCTACCTGCTTGAAGTGAGAAAATATTTTCTTGCATCTCATCAGGACTCAGATGATCTGAGACATGAAGATCCTGGATTCTCCCTGCTGCATTTGCACTAGATAAACTTCTAACTGAAGAGCGATCAGAAACAAGATTTCTTTCCCTGGAAGAAAAAACAAAACAAAACAAAAATAAAATTGCAGTATGAAAAATTATCTTAATGTATGTCTTTTTCAACCATTTCTGAAGTTCTGAAAATCTGTATGTTTTTCACTAAGTTAGATAATACATTTTGAAAAAGCAAACAAGCCTTTAAACAGAAAATTCCTTTACCATGTGCATCAATTATATTCACAATTCTACCTCATTAAATAGGTGTCTGGTTAAAAGTGAAACTAAGTACACAGTAATTACATACTTATCATTTATTCATTATTTAGTTTATACACGAAAAATATGAAAAACACCTGAAGGATAGCAATGAAATATGAAAAACTGAAAAAGACATTGCTCATTCATTATGTTCTAAAAAGTCTTTTAAATTCTGCAGGCAACACACAGAGCTGAACAAACCAAAGGTGCTGTTTGATAAAACAGGCCTTAGTCTAATACATCTTAAAACATTAAACAGTCTCATAGAGTTGCCATGAAGCTGAGAACTGAAAACCTACCCCTGTAATATATGAAGGAGCTGTTTGATGCCACCCCAAATCCGAATTCCCACACTAGTCTCAGGATCTTCACAAACCTGTACCAAAATCCAAACTACACTCCACAGAAGTTTGACATGATCAGAATGGAGTAAACTGAGCAAGACTGGAACTCCTTCATACATTTTTATTTGCTCTTTGACTCGTGACTCTGCACAAAGGAGTCGTAGCAACTCTGCTGTGAGCCTAAAAAAAAAATCAGCAAGAAATTTTAACAATAACTCCATAATTACTTTGCACTGTCAGTTATCAAAGGGGAAAAAAACCACAGCAAAAGTTTAAGAAAGAATGGAAACCTCCTATTAAAAAAAAAGGAAGTCACAGAAAACAGCTTAAAGTCACTGCAATTTGGTTAAAGTAATTGTTTAAAAAAAAAAATTGTTTAAAAAAAAAAAGATGACTATGGGCCAACTTTTTACAAGGGCTGAAATTATATTTACATTGAGTATGACTGTCAGCATAGGCAACCAGGCACACAGAGCCAGGATGGGGGGTGGCCAGCTGGACTGCAGTCATCCATGGTGCCACCTTCTCGTTAATGGCATTAGTACTGCAAGCAGCACTGACTGCATGAACGTGCAAAGTCCATCTGTGGAACTTGAATAACGTAGTTCCACAGATAACACAAATAAGCATGATTCTTCTCTAGTGTGGTTTGACTATTTCAGAAAAGTGATTGGATATATCCCTTAAAAAGTTTATACAAGGTTTTTATTAATTTCACTTCAACTAAGGGGGACTTCTGATAGAAAACATGGTTAAGAATATCCATTTCCACTTGAAACAAAAAAGATGCAGGTGTGTTTGATGAAACATGAATTCAGGTTCATATTTTAATTTAAAATTATCCTTACCTAGAATTGAACTTCATCAGCTTCCTGTTTACATTCAAATTCTAGTTTTTATATACAACTTTTGGTTTACGTATAAACTAAATAAGTTTTCAAACCCAGAAACTAAATAAAATCTTTTGATCTATTCAATTTCTTTATCCATCTTCACATATAAAATCATTTATGTCTGCAAAACAATTACACATGAAATTTTAAAAATCTCTTCAGAATTTTAAATGTGGTAAGTGACAGATCTGAAAGTCTTTTGTTTTTTACTGAAATAGCAATATATGATGCTCAGTTCGCAGTCCTAGCTGAGATGAAAGGACATTTAAAGAATTGAAGGAACATTTACAATCTTCTGATTGGAAGGATGTGGGGTCTGACCCAGCCTCTGGCATAAACTGCAGCAGTTACAGGTCTTGCAATTTTGCTAGTTTATACTGGGCATGCCAGGGACTGTCAGAGTCCAGCATGCTTTCCATCTAACCACTCGGGTGTGCTGTGAGCAAAGAGGAGATGCACCAAGAAAAGCGACTGCTATCATTTATGGTAACATTGCAACTCGTTTGCACAGCACTGGAGGCCATCAGTGGAGACAGGGGAGATGGCTTACAGCAAAACTGCTGGAAAAGATTCTGCTATATCAGTATCTGACTGAAAATACACAGCTCTCAGAATGTGTCCCTAAATGAAAAAGTCAAAATACATTTTAACACAATTAATCCACAAATGAAGTCTCACCTTTTAGAGAGAAAATCGTATTCATGTAATATCACCAGCAAGTTCTCAACAATGGTGAGCTCACTTATCTTCTCCCTACATTCTGGACTACAAATGATTATTCCTGGCATTTAGATCAGATGAAATTATAAGAAAAACACACATTTCTCCTAAGGCTCCCTCCTTATACATTTGACAAACTATATTTTTATCAAGCCTTAAGGATTAATATCATACTGTGCACACAAACACTTAAAGTCACAAAAAATATGCTGGGTCAAGAGTAAGAGTGCAAAAATATCCAATTTTATCAGTACCAAAAAAGTAAATGTGAATGTGTAAAAGTAAAGACACAAATGCATTTTGTTTCTTATTTGAAATTCAACAAATGAGGTACATTTTTAGAAACAATCAAAATTTCCATGAACATTTTTAATATACTCCAAATGCTTTCTTGCCCCGTCCAAAACACACTTAATTCAGTGAAGAAAGTTAAATGGAAGCCGAAAATGTATGTATAATATCATTTAAATTAATAGGGACATTAAAAAAATTAAACTGAATCAGAGTGAAAGAATTTTGGGAGTCTGGAAGACAACAGAACAATAATGTAGAAGTAGGTTTGTTTTTTTTCCAAAGAACTACTTTGGATGAAAGATGCTTTGTGTTTCTTTGCCTTTTTTTTCCCCTCCACACCAGGAAAAAGGTCTTATCTTTACTTAAACACTAATTCACGAAATGAGGGTACATATATGTGAATTTGAGTGTATGCATTTATTATTTATTACTCTGAACAATATTCTTCCTGATATTTGTGAGGCACTGTTACATTAAGCTCAGGACAAAAGCTTTTTATATGCAAAGAGTCAATAGGAATTCCAAAATCCTCTGTAAGGACTGCAAAAAGAGATTCTATTACTCCAGTCTTGCAGAGTTCTCCACATGAACAAGAAGTCTGCTGCAAGGACCAAAGTTTCTACGTAGTTTCTAATGATTCAATATAAAATTAAGAACACTTCATAGACTTTCATAAAACAAATACACATTTTGGAAAAAAAAAAAAAGTGTTCCTCATAAGTAGCAGTTTTGATATTGTGTCAAGAGAAAACATTAAAAAGCTCATTGTTAATTACAGCCCACTAAGTTGAACCTACCTTTCTGCTAGGCTATTCAGAGCAAGGAGGGCACCCAAAAGCACATTGTTGTCTCTGGCAGATAACAAATTTACTAAAGTCTGGAAAATAAAACATGAAACAAACTAAGTAAATATATTTTCTTTTACAACTCAAACACATGTAGAAATATTTATTCAAATGTAAAAATTAAGGTACCAAACCCTTGCACAATGTTAAAAGTCTTAGGCACATTTAAAGTACACTTAAATATACACTTAAAATCTTAGAATACACCTAGTTTTAGGACAAGCAAAGATATTTTTTCTCAAACTGGAATTAGCCTCTTTTTTGACTGATAAAGGATCTGTCCAACTTATTATACCATTGTAAAAATTTGTTTCTGTGTGAAATATTTCACAGCTCTAAATCAGACCTCCTGAAGCAAAACTGAGCTTATATTTAAACAGCACAGTAATTTAAGGCCTGAATGTATTTCTGTTCATATTTATATCTACATATGTTTCATATTTATCTAGATTCTCTAAAAATAGGTTATCTGGTCTTATCTGATTGCAATTGCCAATGTTTTTCTGCAGCATGATAAAATCATGAAACTCCAGATATACTGATTTTGATCTCTACTGTTTCTCAGTTTAGCCTCAAATCAGCAATGGTTAAATACAGATCCTTAGACTAATGTCCGAATTGCCACTGTCCAGCTTGACACTGTTCTATTTAGACACAGAATAATTTACAAGTGAAAAATCATAAGAGAAATTTATGTTAAAAATAGCTTTAAAGTACATTTCTATTTTAAAGTGATATAAAACTATTTCTATCATAGTAATGTGTAGCTCAGGACAGTGTAAACATGAGTACCACTTTTTATATGAACAGTTTAGTCCAAACATTCAAAATCTATTTATCTTAACCAATAACCTTGCATCAGACCAATCAATTTACATACAAGGACTTATTTTTATGATACTACTAATACATCTGTAAAACACAGACATTCTCTTACTTTACAAGCTTGACAAGGTAAGGAATTTAGTCCCACCTAAGTCAAATCTGAAAAACATAAGTCATTCCTTTAAGTAGCTAATTGCATATAACCAACAATTTTATGAAGCACTTACTTTATGTGCTCCATTTCCTATAACCCATTCTCTTTGATTTTTAACAGCAGCAAGCTTTTGAAAAATGTCTGTGGAACAAAGGAAGTCACATGAATTGAATCTTTACCACTTAATATTTTCATTTTACTAGTTAAACAATAAAGCAAAACACTGCACAAGTTCTTTGAAACTTGACTAGCTAATTTTACTCAGTCCTTTCAATGCATAAAGAAGCATCAATTTCTTTATTACTTAATTAGAAAAACAAGATGTACTTTTCCACAGAAGTTTCAGTTTTTACTTCTGTGCTGATGCCTACAATGATTCTAGTAATGATTCTACTTAATGAGCAGCTCAAGTATTTAAAATATTTTAAGTCTCACACAAAGAAGCTGCCTTATCATGTCTGTTATCAGCTGTAACACTTACATATCAAGTTGACCAACTTGTCTACATTATGCTGCTCTTCTCCATAATTAAGATAGCCATTTGCTACTGTTTCCATGTACTGCAAGTAGAGGAAAAACAAACAATACCATTAAAAAAAAAGTTTTTAAGACTTCATGACCCAGAATGTTATGCACAGAAAGAGCCTGTAGGTGGTGCATCTGTTTCATGAAAACATGTTCTGTAACGCAAGTGTATTGTGGCCCCCAGATTTAAACCCACTCCACATTTTATCAGTATGCTTTTACCTTTGCAAAGTCATTTGCTACAGTTCAAGGTGACCTTACTCATCTCCTTCAGAAGTCTACAGTTTCTTTTGACTGAACCAATCCTGTTGATTTCTGTAATTCTTCTCCCACTTTGGGAAGCATTTGTTACCAAGAATATACGTGCACTGCCTTTTACACTGTATTTCATTCTAAACATAATAAACTAACATGCAACACAATGGACAAAGGTACTATGAGGAATTCTACCTGAGCTAGACTTTCAATTCCACCCAAGCTGTGGAGCATTTCCTACAGGAAAATAACAAAAAATTTAAAAATTAATCAAAATACAGAAAACATCAGAATAAGAGAACACTAGAACATAAATGCTTTGTTTGTTATGAATGTTGAGAAACCTTGACAACAGTGGTCAAAGTCAATGGCTGCTGGAAATGCTCAGCACCTTCAGAGTTAAAAATTACTTAAGTAGATAAAGACACTGAAGTGAAACTTTAAAGGTTCTAAAACTGGGGCTTCCAGTTTTCTTTACTTGCTACATTATGGTAATTTTACATATTTATGGTGAAGCCAAGTACACAGCCTAGACCAATCCATCTCTTATGGAGATTTACAATTTCCTTGTTAGGGTTAGTAACAAGAAATGCTACATAAGAAACAGCAGAAATTGAGCATCTTATACAGTAACAGTGCAAAATCACTCCTGGAATCTGTTTGTTTGCAAATCATGTCTTCCCATACAGAAATACAGACACATACAAATCAGAGGTACCCACTCATAAGAACAAATGTTCTTATACACAAACACCAACACAGTTTATATACACTCCCTTATGCAAGCAAGAAACAGCATTTTGACATACTGACCTGATAGCATGGATCCCTTATTAACAATCTCAGGCAGATTAATACTCTAAGAAAATGGATGGATGCAGCCTGAGTAACCCACTCTCTGTAAAAGAAATATTCAAAACATAAATCAAATGCAATAAAATAGTTTGATTCAGGAATTAATTGAGAGAAGATTAATGAGCTACAACAACTGTTCAACATACTATACCATAGAACTTTTAATAACTTTTATATTCAAACATAGTAGCAGCTACAAATAAATTTATTTCATTATATGAGCATTGTCAGCCATCACTTATTATCACTGAACTGATGCAGAAAAGTACATGCTTCTCTCTAAGAGCAAACTGAGTGTGCTTTGATATAATCGTACTTGAGGTGTTTGGATCAAGGCCCCAAAGGGCAAAGCAAGTGAGAAACCCCACAGCAAACTTCAGTGCACAAAATACACTTATGTACAAATATGGGTGCCACAGAAGTAAAACCAGCTATATTAGAAATATTTTTTGAATTATCATAATTTATCCTTGGTTTTAAAAACTCTAATTCCATTATGCTGGGAATAAATTGCTATTTAGTTCAAATGTTCTTGAAATAGGATTGTATTTCCACACAGAATTTCCTCCTTTATATTCCTCCATACAATTCTCCAGCACAAGACTCAGCAGAAAACACAAATCAGATTTGAACAAAGCACCCAGGGGCAGTAATCCTGCATAAACTATTGGTAATGAAATCTGTTTCCATTGTCTGTTGAAGGTATATAACCCTATTTTCCTGTTTAAAATAAACCTTATATTAGACACCTTTGCTCTGTGTGTTTTTATTGTTGTTTTAACTGAGAGGATAGAATCTGTTTGGCTAAGTTTCCAAGAAACAGAACTTTATGGGACATGGCAGTTCTTTCCCCATTTTATCATTTGCAGTTGGGAATGATGCCAATAGTTAAAAATACTTTGATAAAAATAAATGCTTTACAAATAGATGCTAACAAAATCTCAGCCCTTCTATGCCAATATTCTGGCCAAAGTAATCCTATTTTTCATTATGATTCCATAATAGGCCTCTTCAGAACAGCACAAAACTCTTCACAGAGAGAAAAGAGCAACCCTATACTTGTGTGCAAAATTTGTAGGTCATGTTTTAAAGTGACCTGAATATATTGCCATGGTAGACAGTCATTCTCTGAGCCTGGTTAACACTTGAGAGCCTCTTCTACTATAGTTATATTTACAATGCACACTACTAGATACACTAGTGTATGTCTGGCTTACACCAGCAGGATTTTATTTGCCTTGATTATGCTCCTTATCCAGCTTGATTAAGCCAAGTTGATCACAGTCTTCTTGTCAACAGAACTACCTGCAACCAGGCCTTCTGCACACACAGTGATGCCAGAAAGCAGGGGTGATTTTTTCTTGCACCCAAGCAACATTGTTATGCCAACCAAAGCGTGTAATGCAAATCAAGGTGATGGTCTATGGCTCTGACACAATGAAATGGCAGTAGTTTCAAAGAGAAGACATATCACAATTATAGCAAAATATCTATAAAGGGTAACTAAGCCACTTCTGTAACTGTAGTTACCTTATGGGTTTTACCTATGTTTGTTTAATTAGCCTGGGTGCTTTCATTTTTAATACAAGAGGCTCAATTCGCTGTATAATTATTAAAACAAGAATCATCAAGGAAAACCAAAATATAAGCCCATCATGCCACAAGGTATAAATAGAACTTGTGAAATCACTGTGTAAGCTATTCTTAGATTTTTTTGATAAATGAAACCGAACCACTGACCTCCCCTTGGTGAGTACTAAGTTCACATGCAAAAAACAGGCATCAGATTTATAAATCACTTCAATTATCTATTTTAAATTCACTGGCATTGACATAATCAAAGACAAGGCCCCTAGTTCCCCAGTTAGTTCTGAAAAAACATCTAAGCAAGCCACCCAATTTTTTTAAGTTCTGTAAATTCTACACATTAATACTGTTAAATGCTCTAGGATTCCTTTAAGCTTCTGTACCATTTAAGGGGGTTTTTTAGAAAATGTATTTGGACTTTAAAAAGGAAAACTACAAGACACCACAGTGAAGTATAGTAAAAGAAATCCTGAAAAATATTTTTTTTTCCCAGAAAATATCTTTTTCTGTCCCCACTATTTTTTTAAGGTCTTGAACTTTTTCCTCACTCAAACAAGAGTAGCATAAGAAAGTCATTTTGCTTTCTAATCCTGCAATACACACAAATACAATTAAATATGAACAAGTGACCACTGGCCTGTATATAAAGGTAGCAGTCCATAAAATACAAATAAAATCAGCAAAATAAATTAGAAAAGCAAATAGACTACAGATACTAGATATGGATAAGTGATGAAGGAAACAGAGCAGTTGCTGCAATTTGGTCATCCAAGTTTCACGATATACCCAGTCCTTCCTTCTTGTGTCCATTAATCTGATCATTCACTCCTCAACACCACTACAGAAATGGTTGTTTAAAACCAAGATTATGAAGAGATGTGCAGCTGGGACTTGCCACACAGAGTTGTATTGTTGAAACACATATGCCATATACATTGCTGAAACAATATGAAGTATTATCCATGCATCTTGGTTCTTCACTCAAGGCAAGAAAGAGTGGCTCTCCTGGAATACAAATGTGTTTGATATACTGACCTGCGGGTAAGTCTGTTCTTGACTAAAGCCATAAAGATATCTTGAAACAGCCTATGTTTGGGATGTTTGCTAAAATTTCTCTCATTCTTGTAGGTCACACTAATGAGATAAAAAAAAAAAAGGAAAATGCTGAATTGTAAATTAACTTGACACAAGATAATTTTAAAGTGCCAAAACATAACAACAGCAAGAAAAATTAAGAAATGTCAGATCAGCAGTTATCACAGAATAGCACAATTTCAGATTGCCAGGCATTAGCAGTATGAAATAACAGTCTGTCTCATGCATACTTTGGGACTATCATAATGGTATAAGTCTTCCAAACAAAGAAACAATTGCTATTTAAAACCAGTATATTAACTCTCAGCAGTATACTCTGTTGAGTGGGAGTGCTTGAAACTTACAAAGGCAGAAACATATAGTTAGGTTTAGAAAGTTAAAAATACATAATTCTTATCTCAAATATTGAGTTAACATGAAAGTATAAGTAACAAACCTAAGTATGACTATAAATGCCTTCAAGACCACAACAAGCTTTAGATACAAAGATGTACAGAGAAACAACAGTATCATCATATTAGCTTTTTTTATTTTACCTAAACTTTTCGAGCTCAGCAGCTTCTGTTGATTCTTGCCACTGACCAGTGGGTTTTTGTTCACTCCTTTTGACATTTTGCCAAGCTCCTGTCACACTGGTTTGAGCACTTTGAAAATATATAGGTGGAAGCTAAGCAGGAAAAGGATAATAGTCATGAGACAAACACTGCATTTTAAGTTTTATGAGAACATTATCAAGCAAAAGTGCCTTTTCTCAACTTCTGACTTGAACTTTGTACCTATAGCTTGCTATTACAAAATATGCACACACCCTGCAAACCAAAACTGACATAGTAGGAAAAAAAAAACTGATGCAAAGAAAGACTGGAAAACAAGTGCACAAAATAAACAAAATATGAAGAATGGTGTCTTTTTTAAATTATAATCGCAAAACACAACAGAATATACATCACATGCTCATTATCTATGCTTCTAACTTGTCTCAATTCTACAATTGCACAGCCTTCACATTTTTTTTTAGGTTGCAGAATTCACGTTTCAGCTTTCTGCTCAGAAGCAATTCCAGGCCTCTAACCAGATAGAAAGTGCATAACTCCTACCTCACATGGATGAATCCTTAAGTCATTTTGTCATATATTTTTATAAAACAGAAAGGAAGAAAATGTTCTGGCATTCCAAAGACTCACACCCATCATCACATGTTGCTTTCCTTTGCTTCAGATGGCAAATACAACCTTCACTAAGTGAGCTGAGGTGAAGGAGATCTGTAAGTTTCAGGCATTGATATTTATGCCCTGAATATTTTTAGCTGAAGTGTTATTCTCCAAAGACAAACTGTTTATAGTTAAAATGCTGATCTTATTTTGCATTCTTTACCACTCTCCCCCATGTTGTAACTCACACATCCCTAAGCCTACCTTCTTGTGATGTTGTGGAAGGGCACAGAGGAAAACAAATCTGTTAGACTACTATAGGCAATAATAGCTGCATAAAACCTGCTCAAGATACAAAACAAAGTTGGGTTTTTTCCCATTAAAATAAAAAAATTGGCATAGTAAGATGGGAGGAGGAACAGTTTCTTCCCATTCTAAATGGGATTTGTCCCAGACAGAAGGTCTAAATATGATGGGGAAAAAAAAAAAAAAGGTTTAATGATAATAGAACACAATGTTCTAAGGATATGCCACAAACCATAATCACCATGAATTATAATTCTAAAGCAAATTTAATAACAGTTATTCAAAAATACCTGTTGGTTCCTTGACTGAACATTTAAAAGAGACTGAAGTCTTTTAAGGTCAGAATAATCCCTAGGAAAAAAAAACAATAGCATAAATGCATGTGCTAATAGTTACATAAAAGTATTTCCATAAGAGTAAAGAAGATCAACAAGTAATAATGTTACTGACAGAAAAAAAAAAGTCTTCTGGTGTTGTCTAGTGTCTCTATTTTGTGAATTTACAACTTTTCCAGAATGCCTTAAATCAACAAAGGTGTAAATAAACTTTGTGACCAGAGTAACAGTTGTCATGTTTATACTGCATTTCAAATTAAAGCATTCTGCTTTGGCAGCCAGTGCAAATTCCACACGAGTCCTGCTGAAGTTCAAAGTGAAACGTCAGATACTGTACCTCATAGGGATCCTGTGAAGTTTTTTGTCTGTTGCTTTTTCTGTGCTCCTCAAGTTTTTGTCCTGATCAGGCATTGTGTATCACTATTATCATTATGTGGCTAAAAATTTGTTTCCTTAAAAATAGATACAAAGAATTATATCATTCCAGTAAAAGGAACACATGTTTACTTACAGAATCAACTGATGTAACTTTAAGAAAAAAAACAGCTCTACCATTTTCTCAGCATGATACCTTGGGTATTATATCAGGATAGCCTTTAGAATTCCAGATGTTAACACATGGGTAGATAACACTGGCTGTCTTGCTATTGCATGTATTTTCTTATTAGGATCTTTCCTCTTCTTTCATCTTATTACCATTGCTTCTCTCTGTGGATTGGCTAGTTATGTTACAGCACTGCTTACTGGCTAACATCAAGGTTGTCAAAAACAAGCTGTTGTCCAGACAACAGAGAGTATAAGTGTCTTATCATCCAAATAAAAAAGTCAAATAGAAGGGTAGGAAAAGGAGGTATCTGACAAATAAATGAGATGCATACAGCAAGTCAAGAGGTGCTTCTCCCACTTTACTCCGCTCCCATGAGATGCTGCCTGGGGTACTTGCATCCAGCTCTGGGACCCCCAGAAGAAGAACGACATGGACCTGTTGAAGTGAGTGCACAGAGGGGGCTACAGAGATGATCAGAGCATGAGACTGGATTATTATATAAATTATTGGCTCAGACCAATGCAAATGTGTGGGGGGGGGCAGGGGGGAACGGACAGATAAAATTCCACGAAGGTGAAGTAGTAGCCTGTTCAACATTCCAGCCCTTTGGAGCCTCCTTGGACAGCCTCAGAGCATTACCCCTCACCACACCCCCTGGAGCCCTTATCCCATCCTCAGAATGGATAACACACCAGGAGCACTGCCCCTCACTGTGCCCCAGAGTGGCCAGTGGGCCAGAAATCCCACCTGGTGGGGGTGGTCACAGAGGGCCAGAGCAGATAAAATCAGCACCATGTAGCCATGGTGTGGCTGTGGCCCTGGCAGTTCCTGGAGCCCTGGTAGCTGGATCGATACTGGTTCTGAGGTGGTAGCTGTAATTCTCTCTTTTTCTCTTTCTTTACTTCTCTTAATCTTCTTTCTTGATATTTGGGTAACTTAAAGCTGAATGGGTTGGATTTTGCTAAGTTGTATGGGTTACTGTGTGCTGAGTCAATGTTTTATGGAATTCTTTATTTTGGTTGAATGTTGCCCTTTAAATTTTTGCCAAGTTCCCTTATTTTCTCATGTGTGCCAGTAGAAGTGTGTTATTTGACCTCCTGAGAAAGATGTGCAGCATCTTCTCCCATGCACTCTCTCAAGGTGTTAAAAGAACTGAAGGCCCTTTTAATAGATCCAGTGAGTGAATTTTTGGAACCTTGTATATTTTTGAACTAAAACCCCTTTGATGAGCTTGTAGCTTGAACCTGGGGTCTTACATCAGAGTACTGGGGCATCTCTTCTGTGAAGACAGGTTTCAAGTTGGACTTGTTCAGCCTGGAGAAGAGAAGGCTTGAGGGAGACAGCAGAGCAGCCTTTCAGTACCTACAGAGGGCCACAGGAGAGCTGGAGAGGGGTGTTTCACAAGGGCATGTAGTGACAAGATGGAGTGTGATGGCTTTAAACTGAGAGTAGGTTTAGATTAGACCTTAGGACGAAATTCTTCACTGTGAAGGTGGTGAGGCATTGAAACAGGTTGCCCAGAGAAGTTTTGGATGCCTCCTCCCTGGAAGTGTTCAAGGCCAGGTTGGACAAGGCTGTGAGCAACCCAGTCTACTGACAGGTGTCTCTGCCCAGACCTGGAACTAGATGATCTTAAGGTCCCTTCCAACTCAAACCATTCTATGAATCTATGATCACACAATCTGCCAAAGAATAACAGAAATTTTCAGTAGCTGATAACTAGGTCTTCTGAATTTCAGCTGAATGCTTTATACCAATAGTGCCTGTATTCCTTGCAGTGGGACACACAGCTGATTTCCACACATGAGCAGAGCTGTGTGGCCAGTACCACAAATTAGATCCCTGCAGTCAAACATCCAGTCTGTAGGTCTGACTTCCCACAAAAGCCCTCAGCTAGTCACTTGCACTGCACACAACATTTTTTTCACTGAAAATCTCACAAAGCTGTAAGAGAAAGAGACAGAAGAAAGAGACAGAAAAAATAGAAAGAGGATACTCAAGAGCAATCTTTTGCTGCCACAAAAACAATCATACTGAGGCAGATCCTGCTCTGAGTAGAAAAAATAGTCAGGAACAGGCTGGGTCTGTAGAATTATCCTAGAGAACTCCATACAGCTGTAACATATTGGTAGAACACTCCCAATTTAAAAAAATGAGGATATAATACCGCTGACTCATCCTTTCTACCCTTTTACTACTCACTAAACAGGGACTATTTGGATGTTCCCTTTGGCATCTCTTTGATAAGAGTTTCCCTATGAAAAATGACAGCTCCTTTTCTCTCTGCACAGTGTAGAATTCCTCTGTTACTGATTTTTATTCCTCTTCCTCATAAAGGCAAAGAAGAAGAAGGAAACCAGTCAGAAAACAAGAGCATTGTAAACTACCAGAAGCTGCTCCTTCCCAAATGAACATCAGAGTCATTTTTCCAATTATACAATCTCACATCACAGAACTACCCAAAATGCAACTGTTGACAGTATGAACTCTTGCACCACATTAACTCACTCTGGGAAGTGACCTGTAAGCCCAGTTCATCCATTTCTAGTCTACTGAACAAGCCTGAATGATTGATCTGGATCCACAGGAAACTGCTCTCTCTTCTACACACCTACTCAGCAAGGCTGTCCAAAAACATCTCAGAAGACACCTGTGGCACCAGTTATTAGCAAGGGATGAATATAAATAGGGTCTGTTCTACCAGTCAGTAGACAAAATCCCTGAGTTCAGATTGAACCAAATGCAGTTAGTTCAAAGCATTAATTCCTTTGCTTGAAGAGCATTAGAAGTTAAGAGAAGCCATGCACATTGCTAAGCACAGTTAAGAGTCCTCATGAGTAAGAATTTCCATGTATTGTTTTAGGGATATTCTTAAACTGTCTCCCCAACACACCAGTCCATTTGGGACATTACTGAGACATGACACCATGCAACGAGCACTTCACGTTTGCACACCAGGAAATACTGTGAAACTCACAAATTGACAACTTGATCGTGAGTACAAAGAACAGATTTCAAGCAATTAAAAAACAACCAAACAAAACCACACACAAACAACTTGTCCATGAGCAAACAGAGTTAAATCTTTAAAATTTTCAGCATCCTGTGAAAAAAAGTAATCCCTGGGTTAAACCTCTGAACCACAAATAGCAGGATTCCCAGTATAGCGAGGATTTAATCCAAAATTGTTACGTTTTTGTGATTGTTTACATTTTACAGCCGTAGACCCACCTTGCTTTAGGGCTGCCAGTCCAATGTTTTTGCTGTTTGCTGTACCTTGGTAAAGATGAAAACAGAGTAACACAGCTGACTAATATTTTAAAGGCTCATTGCCATTACAGATCCAAAATTCCCTATACAAAATTGAACCTGACAAACATCAAGCCAAACTCTCTTCTCTGCTGCCTGAGAATGAAGGGATGCAGTTCACTCAAGGATACAGCCCTCACCCAGCCCTGAGGACTCACCCTGAGGTTACCTCTCTGTTTCCTAGAGGCCAACAAGTCAGCACAAGTCAGTAAACCCTTCAACAAAAAGAGGCCAGCCCTGGCCACGACCTGACCCTGCACAACCTCTTTGGTCTGTCAACACAGCATCACCATAGATGCACAGCTCACTCACGGCTCACTGGATTGGGAAACCCGATTCAGGTTACAAATAATCTCTTACTTTAACCCAAATTACCTTGTAGCTTGTCCCCAAGTTAATTCTGCTAAACAAAGGCAGGTACAACATGCAAGGAGCATTTATCCATGCAGCCTAAAGTGTTGTGCCCTTCAGCTTTACTACAGAGATTAAACGGACTCGTTAACAGCCAGCTGCTGGTGGAAATAGCTTTCCCCTTGCCTTCCCCTTCCCAACCTCAGCCACCGCCCTCTACTTCTTCAGCTGATCTGAGCCAGTTTAGAGAGCTAAATACACAGGAAACAATATGCCTCCCTTTGTATAGTTACTCTTCTACCATTGTAGTTCACTGTTACAGTAGCCTGATGAGTATCTCTGCTGACAGGGCAGGAATGCACAGGTGTAAATCGAGAGAGAAGAGCAGAAAGCCCCTTTCATCAGTAGCCAGTCACTGAATCAGGTAGGGATACTAGCACCACACCCTGAGTGAGGGGCAGACAAAAGGAAACAAGCCCCTCTTTTCTTTCTACCAGCCAGAAACCTGAGGAAAAATATTTCCGTTACTATTCTCACAGTTATTTGACTTTCTTGAAGTCACTGGATAAGTTTCCACCCCTCTGTTTCTTCTTTACTTGTGCCAGCAGAAATTTCCATGGAGCCAGGCTATTCACTATCTCCCTGCTATTAAGCCAGCCATGAGTAATGTGTAAGAAACAAACCAAATAACACTCACTTAGGTTGTGCCATAAAATAACTGGGATCAGACAACTCTTTAATGAACAGAAACCCATTAAAGGGAAAATATCTCTACAGCACAGTCTTATTTAATTTCATTTAAAACAATGAGAGCAATATTATTTAATTAATTTTAACTGGGGATGATTACATCTAATTGGTTATGTTGATTCAATTGCATAGGAACAGAGATGAATTCTGATAGCACTGGAATGTGGGATAGGACATGAAATGGTTCAAGAACCCTGTCAGAAATGAAAGAATGCACATGATGAGAAACAGGAGACAAAGGAATTATCCCAGACTTGATCCGTGGCCCAGTCTAGTATCTGTCTCAGATGACATAAGCACATAAGCTTCAGCAGGTGAAAATAAGCCCCAAAATAAACAAAACCACAAAGACATATTAGAGGATAAATCTACCACCACCGACTACAGTGTAATGTTCTCTTAAACAAGAAGATATCTCACATTCTTTATAACCTTTATTAGCAGTAAGTACTGGACATGGACAGTTTGTAAACCAACTGGCTGCTTGATTTACCCTTGAACTTCTTCCTTAATCGCTCCAGTCGCTAATCATACACAATATAACTGGCTTAAGGTGGATAAAGAACCAGTAGATATGTTGTATCTTGGCTTTAGTGAGACTTTTGATGCTGTTGCTAGACAGGAATGTATCTCATACCATAAGCTGGGTCAGGCAAAGGTCAGACAAAAAATCACTCCTTAAAAGAGCAATTACCAATGTATTATTGTCAAAATAGAAATTGATTCCAAATACAGTCAAAAGAAGCACCAAAGACGATGAAAAGTTCCCGAAAAGTACTTCTCCTTCTCCAGTCTTCTGGAAACAAAGGGAACTCTGGGTGGCTTCCCCTCTTGTTCTAGGGAGCACAGCACAGCAGTCAGTCAAACAGATCCCCACTAGTGATAGCCTCTGTCTGGGAAACTGTATGAGGAACCTGTACAGACAATGCCTGAAGAGTATTTCTTTCATTTTACTGACTGGATCAATATGGAAATCTGTGTGTTTGTTACACATGAAAACTTTTACAAGCATATTTATT
>VXBX01001580.1:949736-1043294 GCA_013400415.1 Scytalopus superciliaris
GTCCTGTGATTCATATTGGCTCAGGGCATATATTTATTTATTTATTTATATATATATATATATATATATCAAATTTTCCTTACTAAGTCCTTTGGGGATCTTCTAAAGATTAGCCAGGACCCGATGTAAGGTTCCTGCTTTCCCAACAAATGAAAATACTCGAGTTTCTGCTGGTTTGGGTTCGTTCGGGACTTTTGTTTTCCCTCAGCACCGCCCCGATTCCAACCGAGCCCTGGCCAGGCCCATTCCCAGAGTCCTCAATCCACGCACTGTCAGTCTCTGGGCTGTTTTCCACACCATAACATTCGTCTGTAGACTCTGCCTAAGTCCGCCCTGTTAACCTGCAGTTCACAGATGTAAGAAAAAAAAAAAAAAAANACCGACTACAGTGTAATGTTCTCTTAAACAAGAAGATATCTCACATTCTTTATAACCTTTATTAGCAGTAAGTACTGGACATGGACAGTTTGTAAACCAACTGGCTGCTTGATTTACCCTTGAACTTCTTCCTTAATCGCTCCAGTCGCTAATCATACACAATATAACTGGCTTAAGGTGGATAAAGAACCAGTAGATATGTTGTATCTTGGCTTTAGTGAGACTTTTGATGCTGTTGCTAGACAGGAATGTATCTCATACCATAAGCTGGGTCAGGCAAAGGTCAGACAAAAAATCACTCCTTAAAAGAGCAATTACCAATGTATTATTGTCAAAATAGAAATTGATTCCAAATACAGTCAAAAGAAGCACCAAAGACGATGAAAAGTTCCCGAAAAGTACTTCTCCTTCTCCAGTCTTCTGGAAACAAAGGGAACTCTGGGTGGCTTCCCCTCTTGTTCTAGGGAGCACAGCACAGCAGTCAAACAGATCCCCACTAGTGATAGCCTCTGTCTGGGAAACTGTATGAGGAACCTGTACAGACAATGCCTGAAGAGTATTTCTTTCATTTTACTGACTGGATCAATATGGAAATCTGTGTGTTTGTTACACATGAAAACTTTTACAAGCATATTTATTNCCATGTGCAGCCACAGAAAGTAAGACTTCGTAAGGAAAAAAAAAAAATAAAAAAGGAGAGAAAGAGTATTTCTGAGTTCCGGCGAGCAGCGCAGTTACCAACTCGAGAATCACACGGAGCTCCGCGGGGTTCACCCTCTCTGCCCTCGCTGCCCGCATGGGGAATCACACCGCTATGGCTTCGAGCCTCAGCGAAGCACGAGAGGTTGCTGAGCGCGTCCCGCAGCCCAGAGGCGGCAGGGTGCGGGATCACGGAGGGAGAGGGGGAGGGATGGGGACACCGCCTGCCCTCCCTGCCGCACTCACGGCTCCGCTCCGCGGCCACGCTCCCTCCGCCGGGGCGGCACGCCGCGGCCAATCGCCTGCGCTCTTCTTGGCGCGCCCGGGCCCGCCGGCCTATGGCGAGCCGCCGTGCTGTGCGGTGCCGGCGTACCCTGGAGTGCCCGCTTCCGCCCGTCGCCGTTGCCATGGACACGGGGACGCCGCGGCCCGGCCCGCCCCCAGGGCCGCCCGCCCGCAATGAAAACACAAACAGCATGAATAGAGTCCGGGAGATGGTTTTATTGCTTTTTACCAACTTTCTGAAATGTTACAAAAGATAATTTTATTCTAGCAGTAATTAAAACACAAAGGCTGAATCTTTCACATTAAAGACAAGTCTGAGAGTTGTGTTTTCCATATAAACTGAGCATTGTTTCTACAGTTGGAATAATGTTTTCATTTGCTTTGGGTTTGGTTATAAAGTAAGAAAACATCACTGTAATTAGAAAAGCAGTCATAAAAAATTCGAACCGTACAGTATGTAATCACATTTCAAATAAAGAGTATTAAAATCAAAACCGCAGTTCAGCTGCAGAGGCCGAACCTGGAAGACACCTTTGCACAGGAGCATCAGCAACAATAGAAAGGAAAATACTAAAAATGATGTGTCTTTCCAATAAAATAATTTAGAAAAGTATCGATTTTCAAACTCATTCATTATTCCAAATAAATGTCAACAGATACTAAATTCAATATGAAAGTGTCTTTAGGTTAACTTCAAAGCCAACTACAAAGTCCTAGAGGTTCCCACAAAAAAAAAAAAAAAAACACTATAAAATAAAACTGACTTAAACTTACTGAGCAATTTGCTGTATTTATAGCACTACATTTACGCTGACTCAAAGCCGTGTGCCTCTACAGTCTTAAAATCCGCCATAAAATAAATTAACTGTTGGTATAAAGAAAATATTTCACACATTTGTACTGTACTTGGTAATTTTGTCCTAGATGAGTAATTAAAACATTACTAATCGTAAGAAAGCAAGAAGAACACTAAGCTCACTGTGGCGCTGATGTGACAGACTAACTCTGGGAACTGGAAGCCAGGAACCATTTACCTTGTGATTTACAAACATATGTACAAGACAAACCCCTCCGAACGGCGCGGGCTCTGCGATGGGACAGCTATTGGGTTTACAGCCTGCTGGACCTGCCTTTGCAAAGGGCAACAATTAACAAGGTGCCACATGAAGACACAGATGCAGGTGAGGCAAATGATAACTTACTTGGGAGAGCTTTCAGTAAATGTGGAAAAAATGGCCATGATACTTGGTTGGAAAAAACCCCACCATTAGGGCACCAAATTCTACCCTAAAAGGTTTTACGATGACAAACTTGGCAATTTGGAACATTTCACAGAACAACTGTATAAAATGTTATAGCTGCAAAATTAATCTAGGAAGAAACTGTCATTAACTTGGGCATATGTAAACAGAATGAAAAACATGTCACTTGAATACATATGACAATAGCAAGAATGAGTTTTCTAGAATATAATTTAAACACGCAACTGCATTTTAAGTGATACATTTTAGATGATAGTTTAAATGGAGTGGTCAAAATTAAGACCTACACTTCATGTAAACATTCATATTTTTAAATAAATTAGAAAAAAAGAAAAGAAAAACATATTTAAAAAAAAAAATGAAAAAAGAAAAAAAAAAAAAAGAGGGACTTCCTGAGGTGGCTCTGCAGCCAGGTACACAGTAGCACTAAGCTCCATTCCAGGAAACCAAGGCATCTAAAGAAAGTGCAGGGTTGTTTATTTTCCTCTGACTGTTGGAATGGAAATACATTGGTGTAGTTTTTACAGGGCTTAAGCCCTATGAAAAAAAAAAAAATCAGTGCACAGCAATTATCACTGCTCTTTTGCATCCATTAAGGCAAAACATGTATCTACATACAATAAACTACAGCCTTAGCAGTTTTATTTTAATACTGTGTGTGATTTTAAAGCAGAGAAAGTGTAAAATGAGCAGTGAATCACTTAACCATGGATTATCAATAGGGATTTATGCACTTAATACCAGATCTTCTCCTGTTCGTGTAGGGTAAAAGTGCAAGTATAACATGCCACTACTGCCCAAGAACACTGGAACTAAAGGTCACTGTAAACTGGTTTGCCAAGTTATGGTGTTTCTGGCACTGATTAAAATATCTACACAATTAAATACTGTGATTAGACTTATGGGCCTTTGGTTTTGTTTTCTTTCTACTTTACTAGAAATAAATCCACTTCCTGTAATATTGACCAAAACTTTATCCTCCTGAAGCAGAAGCCAGGTACAAGGTGTGCAGCACCACAGAATCCTGATTTCCAGCATAAATGAGTTAGAAATCCAAGAGGCTTACAGTAATTTTTTGGGTCTTTGGAAACTGTTGTAGGACTGTGAACATGAAGTGTAAAATACTACTGGGAGGACTAGAACAAAAGTAATGTGTTGTGGATGATGCTACATAAAATGCTCAAAATATCTTCCCTCTTTGATTCAGCAAGAGCTACTTAGTAGTCAACAACTGACATGCAGATACGTGCCTTTTTTTTTTTTTTTTTAATAACATAAAAAGTTTTGGGAAACCATCTGCTGTAGTTTCACTGTATCTCAGTTTAATCAGAGGGAAAACATGGGTTATTTTCTGAAAGACCACAAACTCAAACTAAGGCACAAACTACACTATTGTCTAAGAATGCTGGTCATGACATAGTATTGGCCAAACTGGTAATGCAGACCTCAACTTGCTTTGCCACTGACCTGAGCCTTTGTTATGACAGTTTGGATACCATTATTCATATTGCTGTACACTACGATTTCCTTTCCTTAAACTGTCTTCTTGGAATTCAGTCAAATGAAAAAGGAAAAGAAAAAAAAAAGTTAAATAATTACATTACATTTTAAGGGAACAGTAACAGTCCATGTAATGTAAATGCTATTTTTAAATGTTTCTATTTATTCCCACTGATTGCTTTATGTTTATAGTATACAACTACCTTCTCTTGAGGTGACACTTGGCTGAAGAGCACCAAAATTCCACCTCAAGCGGTACTTTCAGATAAAGTCTGCCCTCCTCCAGAATCAACTCCTTTTGCGGCTGTTGAGAATTTTATCCCTTAGTCCATGATAAAACTCCCAACTTTGCCAAAAGTCACATTATGCAAACAGCATCTTGTAATTTTAAATGAGCATAGATTCTAATTATTCATTGTAATACATCCAGAAAGGGCTAGTGGCAATTCAGAATATAAAGAAATGGAAAGTAAATACAAAAAAACCTAAGGCATAAGGCAAAAAAATATTAACAATGGAAACTGCACAGGTAAGTGATCACAATTTTCATTTATATATAAAATTCTCATTATTTCAAATATTATAGTGCTAAACACTAGAACTTGAAAATGTTAAGTACAATAAATGCACACTGACTGCATGTTTATCAGTGGAGCCCCCAAAAAATCCCATTTACTTTAATAAATGAATATTTATTTTTTCAATTAATTTTACATGATAAAAATTTATACTAATTAAAATAAATAAAACGTTTAAAAATAAGTTGGTGTGCTACCATATATGCCCTTTACAATGGAGAGGATCAGAACTGTACACACAAATACCACAAGCAATTAGTAATCCATAAAATAATACTGATCATAAACCTACTCCAGAATTAAACTACAGCTAATTTAATCAAATACACAGTAAATTTAAACATTTATTAAGCAAGAAATATATTTGATGAAGACATAAAACTTTTAGAGGATTTCATTCTTAGAGCTGACTAAATCAGACCCTGAAAGTCAATGGAAAAAAATGTAGAGTAAAAACTGGAAGAAAAGAATTCAAGAGTACTGACGTGGGAAGTACGTGTAACTTCCTAGAGACCAAATTGCTGCCTGTAAATTCAAATTATATTGTGTAAACATGGAGCGTCCAGAATGGCAAATACTGACTTGGGGCTGTATCTACAATTACTGCACTCATACTGCTACTGGACAATAATGAAGAATCAAGAAAGAACTCAAAAAGGTTAAAAAAAAAAATTTAAAAAAAAAGGGGGGTGGGGGTAGAAAGCAGCAAACCAGGGTATTTAGATATATTTTAAGGCTTAACTAACTATCTGACTTAGGGCTCTAGGCAACTCTGTAGAATGGTAGAGACAGATTCCAGAAAACACTAGCATGGAGTGGAGACATAAAACACAGTAGTTCTTGTCAACAGCATATTAATATTTGTTCTATGAAACCACAAATAAAATATACCCTGCAAAAAAACAAGCACTAACTGCCTGCATGGAAAACAAACTTCGGTAGCGCACATTATAAACAGAGGTATTGCAAAATTTTAAGCCATGTGGACCAGTAACCATCAGCAAAAGCTGATTAACTTTTATGCACATATTGATTATTGAAAATAATAAGCATTCATTACAGTCTTCCTATTTTAAAATGAAAATAAAATTTCCGATAAAATAAATAGCTGAAGTGTGATTACCACTCATCTTACTTGGACAAATCTTCGCATTATGCCAAGCATATCTACAGTGCCCTAACCATGGCAGAATTGAATATATGTTGCTCCTTAAATTGGAAATCACACTTCCATGGGATAATATCCTACAGCGAGATATACACACACACAAATACGCACAATTCCTCTTGGTTCCGTTCTATAAAGACGTTTCAGCATCCACATATTTCAAAACAGGTGAATCTTCCACTTCTATTTTCACACTTCCTGGTTTTTCAGGGCTGTTTGAAAATGAAGAGGAAAATGTAATGTCAACTTTTAGAAAAGGTTAACTTTCAAACATTTTATACTTTACAAAGAACACTGTAAGTATTTATATAGGGATATTTTTATGATGCAATTTTATTAGATTGTAGCAATTGTTAAATACTATTCACAGGAACAGTACAAGCTTAAAGAGAAAAAACACCAATCTCTCATCCATAAGTTCCATTTCCAAACCCACTTGCTTTATATGACACTGATACATGTGAAAATAGCAGTGCCTACAGAACCATTTTTACCACAGCACTAAATGTCTATAGCACAAAATGAAGACAGTTACACAAAAGAACCTTAACAGAGCGGAGATGAACAATTTACTGGGAATTACTTCTGACTGAGCAGTGGTGACATCTCTAAATCTTGACAGACCCCACTAGGCAAGAAAGTGTAGCAAATATCTCAAAACAGCAACCGAGTTACGGCTCAAGGATGTCCTGCCCTGTAACATTTTCCACATTAATCCAATATCAGATTGCCTCTTGAAAGAGCTGGTTTCTGCTACCAGTGTTTTTTATTTTCAATTTGTAGTTTCAGCAAATTCCCTACCAAGATAGAATTTTTAGCGTACTAAGCTGAAATGGGGCACATTATGGAATCAAAAGTAAATGTCTTAGAGCAAAACATAACAAATAGTTGGCATAATGAATGCAACCTAAATAATCAAAAAACACTGCAAATTTGTCAGCAGCCTGATTTGTTAGTGCTGCATATAATTCTACACTAACTTAGCCTACTCAGGAAATAGGAAAGCACAAGATGGATTTGTAGTAACTTATAACTGCCTGAAAACAAAACTTAAAAATTTTAATTCTTTTGGAAAGAGAAATACAGGCTATATCTCTTCAAGCCTTATACACCCAATGACTATCAGATAAGGCACTGGAAGAATCCACAATTTCTTTAACAGATTTCTGAGAATTTAGCATGAAAGAAAACAATTAAAATAGGAGGGTATACATATGTTCTGTTATCTATCTAATGCCTCTATTATCTGTCTTCCTAACAGTTTCCCTCCTGTGGTACTTCAATTTTAAAAATGTCTCAATTAAACAAGTAATTAAACATTTTAAAAGTGTTTAAGCAATACAAGCTAGAGATTCACTAGAAACGGTGCCTGCACTCATGAGTCTCTTCACTTTCCCCTCTTCCAATACCTCAAAGTTCTTTCCCTGTCTCCTTCATCCTCGGCTGACCTGCTGTCTGGCCAAGACAAAGCCTATTTCCACACCTGGTTTGGAGCAATGCACATGCTGAATAGACAGATGGTACACAGGTGGCACTGACTTCTGCCATTTCCATGATGCAAGCTCAACAGTACCTGAGGGAGCTTGGACAGTCGTGTGAACACTCTCTCCTCACCACCAACTCCCCCATCAAGATGTAATTTTATACAAAAATAGGGCAGCTTCTTATCTCTGAAACCTGTCTTCCTTTGACAGAATTGTCTGAAAGCAATCAACCAAGAGAAGATGCATATACAGACAGGAGGACTGCATAAGCTTCGTGTTCCGAGGCAACTGCATGTTCTCCCCTCTCTCCTACATAAAAACTACTAAGCTGCACTGTGATGCAACAGTCTACATATACAAGTCTCTATAAATTACAAGTCTTTCAGGAAGTTGGGGATATTCCACGTATTCAGATTTTGGTTTATTTCCATTGATAGATTCAGCCAGACAGGAAAGAAACCAGGCTAGAATAGCAGAATGAGTCATCACACACAGAGTTTGCTGTTTGATGAGGACCTTAATGAGAAAACAGCTAGCCAGCACAGCACGTCAGCTCACACAGCACTGAAACTCCTGAGCTGTCCAGTACTTCATTCAAATATATATCATATTTAGCAAAGATAGTATTTGAGACAGGTTTAATTTTTAAATATTAAAAATCAGTTGAGGAAAACAAATCAAGCAACCCACCCACCCAGAGAACCAAGGGGCAGATTCCAGGGCATCATAAAGCAACAGTGAAAGTGCTGGCTTACCTTTTATTCCCAGTGGAATTTGTAATGTTGAGGATCAAACCACTCCCATGCTCATATACATTCTAGTATTTAGAAACCCTAAGCCCATCAGAGCAGTAAACACTCATATGAAGCAAATAAAGAGTAATTTTAAAATTACTATTTAAAATAATACATTGAATAAAGTCATTCCTTATAGAAATTAATAAATTCCATAATAAAGAAAAATTAAGTTTGAATTCAAGTTCCTCTAAACTAAAAAAGTCAGTAACTCAGATTTACAAACCACATACATTCATTTTTTTGATATACATTGCAAGAAATACAAGTACAACTGCTAAACATGGGACCACAGTTAGAAAACACGTGAGTAATTATAGCTACCTCAGGTTAGCTCTGGTTACTTTGGCATTCTCAGTACTCATGGAAAGAGCCTTCCACTGTGCAGTTTTGGCCATTTCGTCTGATATGTTTACAACTGAGGGATCAATGCTAAGGAACAAACATACTTTCTGGTTAGTATTCAATTCCTTGCAACAGTATTATACTTACTCTCACTCACCATTTACATCAGTTGTGCCTTTTTTCAATATTTACGCAGCCACAAGTTGAGTTATCTCTTAAAAATGTATTCCAACAAACAATTGAATATTTAAATCACTAGCACTACCATACTCACATAGCATCTTAAAACAGCTTTTCACATAGATATCACTAAGACATTGAGAACATTCCAGAGATAACTCATATGCTCAAAAATAATGAATTTAATTACACTATTCTCCTAAGGTTTTCATGAATCAGTTACTTTAAGTGGCTTCCAGGAAATAATCAAGGGCAAAAGAATACGCATTAATAAAATTTCAGAACTGGTATCTCAGGTGAGATTTAAAACTACTAAAAATCTATACATTCCAATTATCTAGACAGATTTCAAGTTACTTTTTTTCCTACAAAACCTTACTAGACATTTTTCAAGGTTCTTTTGCCACACCACTGCTCTCCCAAGTCCTGCAGAAGATAAGTTCACCCTCATAAAGGTATGTTTTTAAAACCTATTTCCAGTTTTGTCCCCCACACATTTACACGTACAGTGGACTCAGGTGTTGCCTGTAGATATGTTTTCTGCCCTGTTCCATACTTAAGCTTCACAATCTACCCCAAGTTATCTATCTGCAAGAGTTTTTCAAATGGCAGAGAAAGCTTTCAAAGTCATTATTCCTCAGGAATCCTCAAAAGATAGACGGCAACAGAATACACAGTAAACACATGCACACAGTTGATGAAATCACAGCTCTACTGTGAGAGCAATTAGCAATTCAATTGTTTTTTAAAAAAGCTTCAGCATTTAGCATTTTCATTTGAGTTCCTAAAGTCTGACTAAGCCTGTTCTCAGAGTAGTACTTAGCAGGAATATCTATCTAATCCAAATTTCTGCCTGTTCCCAGCTCACATCAAGGCAGACTTCAAACTACCCCAGATCCATAGGAAGACCAATTTTTAACATAGGAGTCCTCAGAGAGGAAAAGCAAACTGGTAAGCTATTTATCTGTCACATCTTCAGGCTGTGTTGGAACAGTTGTAGAATACCTGACAACTCAGCTAAATACAACCCCAGTAAGGGAGACACGTACTGAGACAAAATACCTTCCAAAGCTGAAGGAATTTCCATCAGTGAAATTCCAGCATTTCCTTTACTGGAAGAGAACCTGTAACACTGTTCTCACACTTATTTGCAGAAAATGACCTTTTACTAAAGTAAAAATGTTGCCTGTGAAAAGGGTTTTTTGTACCATAGAAGTAGTGACTTTAGCCCTCACTTAAGTAAACTAGAGAACTACACACTTAGACTTTGTCTGAAAAATCCAAGTGGCTGGTAAACACATGGCTCAACTGATGCTATTAGTTGCTTAATGCTCAATATTTCATGCACAGTAGCACACAAATATTCCATAAAAACTGACCAAGGACGCTTCTTCACCTTTAGTACAGCTGGTCGAAATTGAGTCATCTGATCTGTTCAAGATGGTCATGTAAATTTATAATTAAGATGCAGTCTTAAAGAACAATGCAACATAAAAATACTACTGTAGCATCATGAAATATCCCTTCATATTTCCTACTCATGGCTAAGTTACAAGCTTGGGAGAAAAAGAACTAATTCAACCCATAAACAACCAACTTAATACAAAGCAATTACACCATGTGATAGAAAAACTTTTAGAAGACCAACATTTTGTTATACCTGTATTTAAGGGTTTTTACAGGAAAATTCAAACTTGCTTCTCCATATGCAAGGTGTACACTGTCATTGTCTGAAAGCATTCTCTCCGCTTCCTGTAAATTCCAAATAAGAAGTTTGTAAAATTAGTCACACATCAGAAACCAAAGTATCTCATGCTGACAGCCACTCCACAGGGATAAGGGGCATTTCCCTGTAGGTACTGGAGTTGATTGCAGGAGATAAAGCTTATGACCTTTTTTCTTAGAAGTCTTTTATTCAGGCAGGGGAGGTGAGAGTGGGGAAGGAGGGTGTTACAAGCTTTGAAAGGAATTCAGCTAGGTGATGTACAGCAAGGCAGGACTTCTATGGAGAAGTTTTACTACATTATTGGTAACTAGCAGTTGCTTTTAATGACAGCTCTGCAAACACACATGAGCAAAATGTTCCTGATACTATAAACAGTTCTGTAATTAAATTAAGCAGGATAAAGGACCCTGCTCCACCACTTCCCTTTCCTTTTTCTCTACCTCTAATCTGATGAAAGACAAAAACCTCAGAATTTTTGTGCTAACTACTGCTTCTTTCCACTTTGCTTGGTAAATTTCATCACAAATAAGAATTATCGTTCATAATAGCAGAATTGAAACAGTGACTTAAATATCCTTAACTGTCAGCAATTGTTCCTCTAACATTAAATCTCATTAGCAATAGCAAAGAATTTCAAAATGTGTATTTGGTATATAAGGTCATATGCTCAGGTCACTTAAAATTCTTTTTAATCACATTGCGTATTTCCTAGTAACTTGCAACATGCTTAGTTTGATTGTTTTCACACTTACTTCTTTCTCTTTAATCTTTTTGTCATCTTCTTTCTTCTTTTTACTTTCTGGCATAAGATCATCAAGCCAACTAAGCTCTCTTTTGGTGAAACATAAATCCATGAGCTTGCGAATGAACACTAATGCTAGAACCTTAAGGGAACCATAAATGAAATAACTTATATTAAACTATTTAAATGAACAAAAATTCACACATGCTTTCAGTACACTCCATTTGTAACTGAAGCCCTTTTTTCTACTACTAGTTTTATCTTCCCACAAAGTTAAATAATTTCCACTTTCAATATCTATTCAGTACACAACCGCTTGTTTTCAGGAAATGAAAAGTCTTTGTGTTTCAAAAGTAAACAACCTGTACTACAGGGTTTTTTTTGCTTCTTTCCCACTCCTTTCTTTCTTAAGGCAGAAGAGATTCTGGATGATACGTGTAATTCTTATAAAATTAATAACTTGTAAACCAGAAAACTTACCATCATAGGGAAAACAACAGCAGCTGCAGAGACTTTAATCACCCACAACAGAACTAAACAAGTGAGCTGAATGACTGTAAAGATATGGACCTTCCAGAGTGGCACGTAACGTAGATAAATCAAGTCAGGTTGATGTTTGGCAGGCATTCCAAACAGTTTTATACGGTCAAAAAACTGCATAGAAAATAAAATCATTCTTCAGTTAATAATTTCACGCCTCTCCAGACGAAAATAAACATTCTTAGGGGACTTCAGAAATGTAAGCTAATCCCAAATAAAACACTAATGGACGACATTGAATATTCAAGGAGGTGGGACTCGGGGCTGTTTTGCTGGGGTTTTCCCCTCTCGCACTAATAATAAAAGATTACAGAATATTTCTGAAAATTTGTTTCTCAGCTATACTATTGAAGGAATAAATTAAAAGTAACTGAGAAGTGAAGACACAATACTGTAAGAACAAATACCTGAACATGACATTCAGGACATTATCACTACACGCTCTGCAGACAATATGGGCTAACTTTATTGTGCCTCCAATAATGTAGTGTGTTACGGTTTCTTTTTCAGTCAGTGTTAAACACAAGCAAACTGCTTATTAAAATCAGACTTTACCTGAATGCCTTTCAATGAAGATACTCCCATGTAAAGAAAGACACCATACAAAACTGGCATTGGAATAAACTGGGGAAGAAAAAACACTCACAGTTAAAAGTGCAATCAACATGGCATAAGATAGCAGTCCACATCAATGAAAGACACAGACCAAGTTATTTTTTACTTTATATTTTACTGAAGTGAAATCTGTAAAAGTTGAGGCCCTTTATTTATAAAGAAAATATATGTGTCATTGAGCAGCAAAAACATCTGGAACTAACACCAGGATTAAAAAAGCAGTTCTGTCTTGTCTGCCCATTCATTCTATTTTCTATGTTACAACCAAGACTTTTATTCATGCTAAGTATACTGCCTTATGTTGCAATTTGATAGGAACTGTACTGACACTACTGTATTCTGTACAACTTCATGAAACTGCATATGAAGTTCTACTCTTGATCACTTATCTTGCATTTTTGCAGCAGTTGAAACAAAAATCTCATCCTAACAACTGAGCTTTGAAAAGCTGTTAATTATTCAAAGCTAAATTTTGCTCCAATAAGATCAATTTAAAGCTTACTAAAGACAAAACTTATAATAATTGAAACCATATATAATATACAGCTTCTGTAATTTTATATAATTTATCTTTTAATGTAATTTAAATGCCACTAAGATAACAAAGTTGTCCACTGATTCTAGTGGCACTTGCATAAAACCTCTGCAGTGAATCTTTCTTTGCTCCTGAACTTCCACGTAAAGGATAGCCAAGATGCAATTTGAAATCTTAATAAAAACTGCTGCTATCAAGCTTGAACAAAAGCTTTAATTAAACTGTGTGGAATAAAACTATGCCTTAAGGATTCATTACTGCATGTGTGTGTGTGTGGCTGGAGTCTTCACTGTAAACGCCTTAGTTTGGTATGTTAACTTCTACTGCATTAAATCAGTGTAAATCCACACATGGAACAAAAGCACAGCAGCTGAGAGATGCAAGGCTTTGTTCTCCTTGTTTTGAACAATAACAGTCATTCACACTGAAAAAGAAAAACATCGCATAAAAAAACAAGAGAAATAACTGCATTCCTATAACTCTGGGTCCTTAAAAAGAAGTATTAGTTTCTAAGAATTGGCTGTTAAAACATAGGATAAACATCTTGCTCTGGCAACCAACACTTTCTAACCTTTGCATCTGAGCAACAATAAATCTATCTTATTATCTCTGCTTTTGTTTCTGATTCTTTGCATTATACAGCAAAGCTCTTTGTAGCTTTTCAACCACAGACTGTCAAATCTGAATACCTCTTTTTAGTAACTGCTACGGCCTTACTGTTTTCAGAACCTTTACATTCTTTAACACATAAAAATAATCAACTATTTAGAATTTATAATACATAATTCTAATTACTAAACTACAGTTGTGTGTCCACACATTTATTCCCTTCCATTATCTAAACTTAAGAAGCTAAATTTCTTGTGAAATTACTTACAATCTATCCTTAAACTGACTTCTACAAAGTTCTATAAAGGTACTAGTAATTGTACAATATCAGATACTCTGGCAGCAAAGAGACAGTTACTTTGTTTCTCCTTTTAACTACTGGATTTGAAACAACAAAGCAGAAGTTGAACAGATTTTAGTAAAATCTGAACAAAAAGCCAACTGAACTGAGTAGTTTTCTTCCAATGAAGTCCTTGAAAGGCCACTAGGGATATAAATTAAGAGACCAAATGTAATCTGAAGCTACAATGCAACAAGCAAAATCACTGTTACACCGTGATGATACATATGAACTTGACACTCTAACCATCAAATGACGTTTAATAAGCTGAAGAACAAGAAGCAAACAATATAATTTCTGAGGATCGCCTTTTAAACCAGATGTTTCTGTTCCTTCTGCTACATTGTATTACATTTGCTCAAGTAAGTTTACATCCTTATCACACTCCTTTTCTCTCTCCTTTTATACTCACGTGAAAACTACAGTTTTTAGGCAACATGGATTCAACAGACTAAAAAAGAGCTGGCAAGAAAATCAGGTGTGGCAGACAAAGGTTGCTTTCTTTAATACTCCCTACATGCCTAGTTTTCTCAGATTTTGGTTTTTTACATTCTCCCACATTGTTTCCATTCAACTAACATCTGTTGCTAAAGAAGGAATTTGAGAATGGATCCAGGCATATTTTACTTCACATAATAAAACTTCCTAACATCATGAAATGCTAAATCACAACATCAAAATCAAAAGCACAAAGAAGGTATTTTGGAAAAACTGTCTTTCACCTTTAACACAGGGGTCATGAACACTGACATCCCCATCAGCACAAAAATCATCAATCCTGTCACTCGCTGCTCCCGGATTCCCAAAAACTTTGGTTGTTCTCCTGGTGCTGAGCACTGAGATTCAACTTTCAGGCTGTTAACGTGACTTATAGACAGGACAGTTGCAGCAACAAACCACGGTAAGCCCATGAGAGAGCATATCCCCAGCATAACACCAACCATGAGCAGATCAAGATGATAACCACAGCCTTTCTGTAAAATTAAGCAAACAAATAAACTTTATAAACTTTCTATTTACATGATACTATATCTCTAACTCAGCTGGTAAATTAGCTATAAAAGCTACATACTTTGAGAGTGTCCTGAACATTGAATTTATTCTTCATTAGTTAATTTAAACATGTATTTTGTAGTTGCTGGTATTGTTTCACAAATTTGCAGAATGAATCTAATTTAAAATAAACTTGACTTGGACAACATTAGGCTTTTGGAAAAATTATTTTTACCTTCAGTTTGTGCTCTTTCCTGTTTATAATAACAGCTGTTATTTGTTGATCCATAAAAATGAGAATAGTACAGAGTAAAGCTGGAATAGCAGCAACCAAGAGCGTCCACCAAGGGTTGCTTCCAAGAGGATCTATGAACCATCCTCGGTCTTCTTTTCGGGTGGGCTATAAAAAAACCCCATCAACAATAAGAATTAAATGACTGAAATAGAATGCAGATTTTATTGCTATAAACAGCTTCAAAGAACAACACATCAGTTTCTTAAATATGCATTTAGAATTTTTTTCCAATGGCTTTTACCAAAAGAGTGACTTATACTGGTATAAGTGAACATGACATTTATACAAAAAAAAATAAACCGAATCCATTCAATCCTTCATTTTTGTACATTTGCACAGAAGAATGCTTCCTTTTCAGTTATATTACAATGCAAAGCAGTCTCTTCTGTCAGGTGAGACACATCCAAAAGAGAAAAGAGAGACTATTTGATCAACTACATTTTAAGCAAAAAAAGCAGCATTTCTGTTTCTATACAACTCCATTGTTCTATTGCCTATAAAACTGCAAGCATTTAAAAAGTTACATTTTTCAAAAGGTTTTACTTCTTACTTCAAACTTCTCTGGAACACGAAGCTTAGGAGAAGGTATTCCTACAAGATTGTCAATCAAAACCATGATTACTATGGTCAGAAACACTGCAAAGTCACTGATCGTAGAACGCACCTATAAAGGAAAGACTTGTGTTAAGTCTTGTTTTTCATCATTATAATTTGCATGTACAGAAAGACAATTTCTCCCCTATGAAAAGTCTATTTATATTATACTACACCACATGTATTTTCTCCTTTTATTTTTTCATACTAAGCTGCCTGCCTGCATAGTATGAAGCTGCAGAAGATACACACTCTGTATATCCAATTACGTCAAAATTCTGTTCATCTGATTACCTTATTTAAAAGTGGTCTACTGCAAGAGGCAAATTACTTAAAACTCCATCATCTTCCTGTCCCCTCAACCCTACCAGGAGACCGAGCCACCACAGTTAGTACCTTGTAGCTTAAGTCAGTAACATTACTGAATAGTTCTGAAATCAATATTCATACATTTGATGTTTTAATCTATAGGAGGAGACAGATAATTTGCAATATATTCAGATTATCAAAGATAATTTTATCAAACATTAGGAACACATTGCAGGGATGAGCTGAGGTTTACAGCACATCTAACCACTTCAGTCTGCCTAAAAGAAAATGTATAAATCAGTCCAAGAATCATCATTGTATTAGCCTCTATTAGAAACAATAATCCCCCAAGGAACCACTCAGAATTCTTCACACATCAGTAGTCTGGGGAAACCAAGCAATTGTTCTGGATGGATAAGTGAGGAAAACAGTAGCAGTATTATCTCTCCAAATGATATCTGGCAATACCCATTAATACGAGAGATGGGCTGCTTAGGTTTAGAACACCAATGTTTAGAACATCTTCTTGCAAATAAACCAAAGTACAGAGTAAGAACTGAACTTTCTGCAGACTATTTCTTTCCTCTGATGCCTTTGTTTTTTCAATCATTAGCTATTTTTTGAGGTTTAATTTCCTTTTCTGTCTTGAAATAAATCTCTCGATACAAAATTCAACTTAAGTTATACTAAGGTATTTATGACAAGATAACAATAGTCCCTAATCAGAATTACCTTAGTTGGGAAATAGCGTTTAGTCTTGAATTGCTTAAGGAAAGACGAGAGGAAGAACGTTGCAAAGAACAGTATGACAGACCAGAAGAAAACATCTGGAATATACGGTCCGTGATGGCCACAAGCTGTTCCATGAAACACACCATGAAATTTTAAACATTCCTGCAAAGAGAAAAACTCTTTAAATTTCTATGTTTTCTCAGTATATTCAACCAAGCTTGCAACTTTTCTATACAGAACACATTTGAGAACACCCACAAACCCAAAAAAGGGTATAAAATACCCACTTCAGACGGTAATGCTTTCAAGCCTGTTACAAATAGTTATTTTCAATTTCAAATAATTATTTTCTTCCAATCAATCTTTAGACAGTTCCTTTGATTCTGCTGCAGTTTTACACCAATATCTAACCAACGAATGGAACATGGTTGCTACCATGTTGTAACTGCAGATTCCATTGTCACATCATCTCAAAAATATTTGTTCATCCTCTCCAGGAAATGGAAGAAGGCAAACTCCTGTTTATTGGTCTCATCATATTCACCTGCACTTCAGAAAGACAACTGTGCTGCCTACCAGGATTAAAGTGGGTACCTCAAGCAGACATTTATATTAGCATTTACTGCCCTGGACTCACTCCTCAAAATGTCTACAATGTCTGTTTAAAGCCTTATGGAAAAGAGTAAGAAGGTTCAAAAACACAGTTTTAAGGAAAATGGTCCAGGTTCAAATAAAGAAAAGAAGTCAGATGAAAAAAATGTTCAACTGGTACTGTGCAAATACTTATTTTTTTGTACATACATACATACAGATAGGTATATTCAAAATACTCACAGGAACTGTAAGGTTGCTCCATGGTATATCTTCCCCAGACTTATTCATACTCCTCCACACATGCAATGTTTCATTGCTTGGTTTCTCAGGCTCAGAACACACACATCTGAAGGGAAGAAAAAAACCAGTTTCCCTGCTTTTAAGCTGTATGTGCCAAAACACAACAATTTTCAGTAAATTCAAAAATCCTGAAGAGTTGAAGCCAGAGTTTATCCCAGCTTTCTATGAAAGAAGCAGAGTACAAGGCTCCTCCTTACATCATGTGACCTACTGGGGGGATGAGAGAAATAAAGAATCAAAGAGACAACTGCTGGGAGGTTTAACAGATGGTACAACCCTCTTGCCCCAAACTACATATTTTAAAGAACAAGAAGCAGGTGAGATATTGACTTAACTATTTGACTATCTGCCAGTTTTTTAAAATAACAGTAGCTGAAAACAAAATGAGACACAAAACATGCAGACTTCTACATATTGTGAATAACAGATGAAGACAAAAATCCAAATTACTCAACTTTCCAACAACCCTATACTGATATATAATATGTTATTTTTAAATCAACAAACGTGGCACAAATAGCTTTCTATGACTGTATCAATGAAGGATTTTAGATTTCTATAAAGTATTATATCCCACAATAAGTCAAACTTCAATCAGTCTTACTGCACACCAACATAAGAGAAAACAGATTTTGAAACCATTTCATTTCAAAAACTGGTGCAGATGACTACATTTCAACACCTCCTTTAACTCCTTTTCAAAATAGGTATTTCATTAGCCTCTGGAAGTTTCCAAGTCTCTTCTCTGTTCTAAAATTCTAGTAGTTAGCTGTTTATCTTGTATTTTCATGCCTTCTGATCACACATGACCAAAACCAGTCCCCTTGAAGCAAGACATCCTTTTTGAGTATGTAGCGAGCTAACTGAAGATATAAATGCATACAGTGCTTGGATTTAAAACAACTGTATACGTGCTTTTTACAACACTTTTGTAGGAGTAATAGTGCCCCTCCCTACTGCAGTATTTTGCACACTTGGACCAGAATCCTTTCTGTCAAGTTGACAGAACTACACACCAGATTTAAAACAAACAAACAAAAAGGCAACAAAACCCCTCAAACCAAACAAACAAGAAATCCAAACAACACCCACATAGAAACAAAACAAACAACCTCCCCAACCCAAAACACAATAGATTGAATACTGATTTAATGGGATGTTTTCAAATAAAATTCAAGTACACCAAATGATGAGCTTAACATGTAAAAAATTATGTAGAAGAGAAACAGGTAATAAGCAAGAAATGTCTCTTTTTTCTATGAGATTCACCAAGACACTGAAAAAAAAAACCCAAAGAACCATGGAGGGAGAAATTTGCTTCTTGATAGTGGGAAGGTGAAGAACAAAAAGAAACACTGAATGTGCATAGGCAAAAAGAAAGTAGATTTGCAAAGCACAGTGTTTTGGGAACTTAAAAAATAATAAGTATACATATTTTGTTAACTGAATCCTAGAATAACAGTAAAAGGAATTAGGAGAGAACTAAAAAGTAGTAACTCATACAAGGTAGTTGCAAACACAGAATCGTCAGGAAAAAAAAAGGAATTGCAACAGTAACTATGGTGAGAAAAAAAGAAAGCATATTTAGTTGTTGGTCAAGGCAATAACATCAACAAGCATGCTGAAGGAAGACTGACAAAACAAATTTCTCAACAAATGCAATTAAGATAAAGGATGCCATGAAGTAGGTAAGTGGAAATCCAGAAAGAGTAAGAAGAAAACCCTGGAAAATATAAGAGTATTTCAGACTGTCTTGTAGCTCATTAGGATGAGCATGCTTGTTTTGCACACTGTTCACCACTGGGGGTATAGATGGAAAATAGTAAGGAAGGAAAGAGCAATTGTAAAAGGCTGGATTTCCTACAGCTTTGTGATAGAGAACAAACACAGGGCAAATCAAAGCTGAACACTGTGGCACATCTTGAAAGATGTGATACCTCACAGAGCTACACCAAATTAAAAAATCACACCTTCCTCTCTCCACCCTCATGGTTTGCCTGTGGCAAAACACAATCAGGTGGCAAGGGCCAGAACACCTACAGAACAGTTTCTGCCATGTTACTGAATTTAACATGCTCACACAGGAGTCCAGTAATGTCCCAGAGACACTTAAACAGAGGGATGATGAGCCGGTAAATAGGGGAAAACTGGGAAGTGAGCATACTTCCATGGCCCACTCCTGGCCACAGGACCTGGTCTTAAAAGCTGTTAAGGCAGGAAAGTGAATGCAAATGTCATGTGTGAAAGGAGTACAAGAAGCAGTCTGAGAGAATGTTTGCCATTTCACACTGAAAAAAAGTAGCAAAGAAGCATTAGCAGCAGAATCTGTGCTCCTCAAAGATGGTGTGTGACTGCCCCACGTGTCAGGGGCAGGAGGGTAAGCACTGGTGTGGGTGCAACTATAACTTTCAGGGATTAGTAATATAAGGCAATTTAAGAACATGTGAGTTCTTACTGGTATTTCTGAAGTGTATCACATTGTGGTTTATCTGCTGTATTACTGACACTGATCTTGAATGTATGGATCACCAATAAACAGTTAATTTTGTGTTGCTGAGGAATCAAAGAACACCATTTTTTATTTCATCTAAGCTGTGTGAAATGAGTCCCTTCTCTCAGCAACAATGAGCAGGATGTCCTTTTGGCAGGTGTGACCCAGTAACCCAGCTCACCCTCTTTGGGAAACTGTACCATAAGCTTTGATTTCTAGAAGTAGCGAGGCAGAACTCCTGTTCTGATGTTTAGTAAAGCTGCAGCAGTTAAAGTAAGCTTTGTCACAGCCTGCCTCTCATCCCTTCCAACAACCCACAGCCAACACAGAAAATTCAATGCCACTGTATCCTGAATAGAATTTTCTTGACGCTTCTCATGCCCATACTACCTACCCCCAGCACTCCTCCTACCCTTCCTGGAAGAGGTGCCCATTGCTATTTAGTAAATGGTATGTCTCTTTATTTTCCTATTTATTTCCCTAATGGATAGAAACTTGGTACTTACGAATACGAAGTCAGTTTATTCAGATCATTGTGCATATTGAAGGCGTACACTTCTCCCAAATGAAAAAGCTTTTCCAATGCCTCATAAATAAATATGATGCATATAAGCGCTGCAAAAGCTTCCTCAGTAAATCGGGTGATGTAGCGCACAAGGCTGCTGGCATCAGTGGCTACAAGCACAATGCATAGAAATGCAGTCCACAGACCAATGCTGGTTCGCAGGGAGAGGTAGGAAAGATCATAATCCCTGTGTGAAGAAAGCAACAGAAGGTATTAACTGAGCCAAAAATCTCATATACTATATTCTATTTGAAAACAGATACTGAGGCCAAGGTCAATAGGTATTCATCACTCTTCTCATCCTTTATGTTAGCTCTGAAGGAAGCAGAAGCTTCTTTTGGCTCATCTTTCACCAAAGCAAAGCAACACTCTAAGGTGTTTCTAGGATTGACAGTGCAACTATCCAGCTTGGGAAGCATCACAGGGATGATATCTCCAGAACTACCCAGATGGTTTCTCCTAGAAGGCAGATCAATCCTTGCTTACCCCTGCAGAACCAAAACCAGCATGTCCATACAATCAGAATATAACTTTTATTTAAATCCTAGCCACTTCTTACCACTGACTTTCTCATTAAGATTCGTCAGTGCCTCACAGTTTTACCAAACCATATCAATTTCTCAGTCTCTCGCCATGCATTTATCTTCATGGACATACACACACTTAATGCACATCTACTTTCAATTACAGCTATTCTAACAGGCTAGGAAGTTAAAAACTGCACAAAGCTAATACAAACATCACTTACCTGCAAAATTTATATAATATTTTTTCAAATACTAGAACTGGTCCGGTGCTTCCCAAGATAGTAAGAGGTTGCCCAGCAAAGAGAGAATAGGCAATCCCAGTTAATGAGGCTCCAAAGAGAGACTCTATTGCACTCTGTTTGGGGGAAAAGAAACTGCTGTAACTACGCTGCCTTGCAGGTTAATGTTTAGCATCACATATGCATAAATACAGCTTTAAGATGCATTAACTTAGAAACAAGACAAGATGTAAAAACATTGCAATTCATACTGATGTCTGAGACAAGAATAACTTAACACAGTTTTGCAGTAACAATACCACGGACAAAAGATTTTAAAAACTTCACTCCTGAGAAACATAAAGCCATCCAAAACCATGAGAACAAGTTACTAGTCCTGCTAGCTATGGAGGAAAAGTATAGCAACAATTATATGTACTTAAAAAATAATTTAAAAAAAAAACAGTAATAAAAGAAAACAGTTACTCAACACATAGTTTATGGAAAGAATTATCTGTCTCTGTAAAGAAAATTGATACATATATATTGCAACATACCTGTACCAAAACATGATACGGTCTGCCGTATCAAACCTGCATCAGTCAACCAAGCATTACAAAAGAAACAAAAAACTGACAGGTGGAGGTGCAGGGGAAATTACTGAACAGTATTGGTTTATGTATACATGACACCAAAAATAGATGAGCAGTAAACCAATGTCCCACCTGGTAATGCATTTCTTTCACTGAATTAAGATAACTACTTCAGTTCTTGAATTAAATGTTTTACTATAACATTTTCTGCTAAAAAAAAACCCAGTTACAATGCACCTCAAAAGAGAGGAACAGGAGTTTTAAATACACAAATTGTTCTAAATTTCATTTTGATGATAGTTAACTACACCACCTATCACTATGAGAAGTCAAGGATTACAGATTCCTGTAACAAAATCACAGGTGTCCTGATGGAATTTTTAAGCATTTGCTATTTTGCAATTATGCAAGCCTAGGAGAGCAGTATCTATGCCAACTTGGGCTCCAATTCAGGAAAGCATCTGAAAATGGTCAAAATGGTTTGCTGAACTGGGGTTATTAAAAATGAAAATGAGTTCTTTGTTCATTATATCAGAAAAAAAAAAATATAATCCCAGTCTCTTATTCTATTACCTTTGAATTAGTGCTTTTGGTTAGTCAATGCATTAACCTTGGGGCTCTCAGTCAGGGTGGCAGGGAGAGGAGTACTGTGGACGTGATGACCTCTGAGAATGCGAGGGAAGGTTTCAAATACAAACTGTGTACCTTACAATGTCAGCTACTGTGCTTGAACATGTGTGTGCAGTAACTAAATGTTTTATTCAATGATGCACACCAAGTATCTGAAGGCAGGAACAAACCCGCAAACAATTCCAGATAGCTAAAAGAAAGAAGGTGTTTAAGAATCACGCTTTAAAGGAGTGTTTTTTCATAATTACATATGTTGTACATTCAAAATTTACACTGACATTTTGATAATCATTCCTCTATCTAGAGTGGCAATACCAGCACACAGAAAAGACATAATTCATTTCTGTATTTTCAATCAACAAAAAATTGAGTCAACAGCAATACTTGAAAGAGATAAAACAGTTAACTGCATTTTAATATTAAGCAACCTTAAAAACTTTATCCTTCATCTAAGTATCAAGAAGAATTTTATAACATTACAAGCTTTACCAGAATCTTAAAACTCGTAAGGGATACAAGTGAGTACATGCTTCCCTCCCCCGAAAGGACAAAGCCTTGCTTCTTTGTGATAGATTTAAAACCAGAAAATACACTTCAAACTAGTTCACTCATAAGCCAATTGACACTAAGTTATTAACACTGCTGATATTAAGTAATTTTTCCCTGCTTCAAAAACTCAAGTGCAATGATATTCTGTTGAAAAATGTGCTGGTATTATCTTATACAACACTACCAAAATTTTGTATGTGCATGATTTATATTCAAGTAATTTACAATGAAGAGTATTTTCTGCTCATAAACCTTAGACACTTGATTGTATTGTGACATACATACCACTAGTGCAAGCACATACATATGCTGTCTGTTACGCAAACACACAATGGACTGCTCGCCATACACCGCAGGCATTATCATCCATCCTATATAGGCCTACTACTCAAGGCCAGTGCATGTTCTTGGCTATCCACCTTGAGCCTCTGACTTTGCCTAAAGTAGGCCTAGTGGGATGGTGCACCTTTACTGCTATTCATTACTTTTAAGTAGCCAAAAAGAAGGCAATGCAAGCCTTTTCTCAATTCATGAAGCCATTCATCCAATAAGGCAGGATAAACATTTTTTACCTCCACTGTGCATCTTCTCCTGTTCACATGGGTTCCCCACATTTTCCACAGCAATTACCTTTTGGGGAAGATCTGCTTTGGGGCAGGCTAATCAAGTGCTGTGGGTAAATTCTTCAAATACAAGTATAAATAAATGAGACAAATGCACACAGTGACTTGCCTCTGAAGGTCTAAAAGCCTGGCCACTACCATTCTTTGTACTCACTATTCTGCCTTGTGTAGCTTCTCCCAGGAGCCCTCCAAAAGTGATTACAGGAGACATACAGGCACAGTATAGGAAAAGAATCGAGGCCAGGCACTGCAGGCTTAATGCATCCTTGAAGTCACTCAAGAAAAAAGGTGCTTTCCTTTGGATGTCAAGTATCAAACCACCAAAAAGCCTAAATAGGTGAGATGAAACTCGTCAAACTGTACACTAAAGGATTCTAGCTAGTTCAAAACTATGGGCTACACATGACTGCCAGTGCCTATTGCTGGCACAAATTGGCTATTTCATAATCCAGATTAAAGCATAACAGTTAAAAACACAAATGAGAATCTTATCTATTCCAATTCAGCAGTATTCCAAATATAATCAAACAGGTTACCCACATTTTTAAAAGTTGGCTTAGGTATTGTTGTATATGGGCTAGATACTGAAAAAATAACTTTGCAAACTGTTTTACCTAAATGCTGTTTTAAGTCAAATCTGGTTTATGATAATAAAAAAAAGGAATAGAAGAAATATGCTAAACCTCAATTGAGACCACTGCTTTGACACATTTCAACAATACTACTCCAACTAGTAATTGTAGCTTTTTGATTTGAATTCCCTACATACATATGAATAGGTCTGTAAATAAATTTAGGTCAATGTTTGCATCTGCAGGACACAGATATTCTATAAATCTGAATACAAAACCAATACATAAGTTACTTACACCAGGTAAGTTATTAGAAAGATTTCAAAAAGATTTGGCAATTCAAAAAAACTTTAAGACTCCAAAATACTAGGTATTAAACATAAAATAAAAATTTTTAAGTGCAAATTAATTATTAAAAAAACCCTAAGAACATTCCTGAGAAAAAGAACAGCCTCTCTAGAGATAATTCTGTGGGGAGAAATGAACTTCTCAGCTCCACAAACTGTCTACAGAGAGGCAAAAAGTAATTATAACAAAGCCACAATGGTAAAAATCAACACAAATGTCGTAATGCCTTTCTCACAAATATATGAGAAAAATGCATTTCATTTGGAAGTTTATTATTCTAGGGATAACAACACTGTACATATATTCCAGAATTCCTCAGTTGGTTTAATCTTTATTCTCATTTGAGATATAAAAGTTTAATCTTAACCAAGTATTTTCTATGTTTGGTACTTCTTTGGCAAGTATTTCAGAATTAACAGAGAACAACAACTAAAAGAAATTACTTCAATTTTATTTTAGGTCTAAGAGAACCCTGACCAAGATCCAAAGCTAGTCAATATCAAAGCATTTTTTTGCCATTTTATATTTCTTATTGTTCCATTTCCTACGTGTTTAATAAAACAGATTTGCATTAATGGAAATTTTTAGTACCTAGCCCAATACTTAAAATTGCATATTCCTGCTGTAATTCTAATAATTGCATGCTCTTGACGATTAAAATTTAAAACCCAACTCTTAAAAGTCAGTTAGTTAAATTAGGCAGCATCTTATGTGAAATCCTTCGCAAACGTGTTGAGAAACATTGCCACAGGCTTGAAAATACTTTAAGCAGATTGGCACTTATAGGCAAGAATCCAACACTTGAAAAGGACAAAGGATGTACTCTGACACTTATAGCATGTTTTTGATGTTCAAATGGCAATCATTAAGATGAAGATTTATCACTTTTATTTCTGTATGGCAGCTAGCATTTAGGAAAGTGAACACACCTTCCAGTTCTCTGAAGTTCAGGTCCAGCATGATGGCCTTCTTCTTTGAGAGTCTCTCCTGTAGGAGTAGATCCATTTGGAAATTTAGGTGCCTTCCTTTTCTCCTACAGAAAAGACAGAAAAACAAAAAACCCCATAAAAATACAAAAAGATAGTTTGAGACTAAAAGACAGCGTGCACAGACTCTATGCCTTCCAAACCCTTTTTGATATTCCCAGCTTATCAGCAGTCCACCATTGGCCAAATCCATCTTTTGTTAAGTACAGATGACTAGAACTGTACAACGCTCCACAAAAGATCTTACTAGTACCTTGAACAATAGTGTCAATAATAAGAAACAGGTTCCTGAAACACAATAAAACAAAGCCTAGCTTTTCAAGGCACAGTAGAGGCTCAACTATTTCCAGAGCAGAAACCTGCAGCAGAACTCTCCTCACGTTATGACGCACACAGTATTTAGCGCAAGTATAAATGAGAAGTTATTTCCCGGCCAAGCAGGCTGCTCACCAGCTCCTCATAAATTTCTCAGCTGAGCCTGCCTTCCAAAAAACCATGAGTGTTGCTTATTCTGAAAACAAGTTCCATGGCAGCCTCAGGTAATTCATGAATAAACTGCACAGCTGTCACCCCCTTCTATTCCACCCACTCCACCAAATCACCACCACTGGACTCCACACCAACTGACCCCTCCCCTGCTTCTGATCCTCACAGCCCAAATTTCCCTGAGCTGTAAAGAGGCAGAAGGAGCAGAAAGTCTCTCTAAGGACCCACTTTTACTGGCTCTCATTCTAAGCCTGTATCATCACAACTGAATGGTATGATCAATTTGTATCTATTTCATAAACAGTCTGTGAACACTATATGCTAGACAAAATACATTAAAGCATTTCAATAAAAGCTGCATGCAAGCGTAAGTTTTTATAAGAATACAAATATTCTTGCTGATCATTGCTAGAGTGGTAGCAAAATTTATAACATGTACTCAGGTACAATTTCTGACCAATTCTCCTGCTTCTCACATGAACTCACTTCAGTATTTCAGAAGGATATAGCAAATAAAATTTACTTAACAGCATAGAAGAAAACTGATTAACATTTCTTTTCCCCTTTTCATCTTTTTCTTTTTTCAACTTAAATTGACTATCTGCTTTTGGTGCAAAATGGATGTGGGGACTTTGCTGATGGTTTTCAGCCAACTGGACAGCAGCCAGCAGTGTGCCCAAGTGGCCAAAAAGGCCAGTGACATCTTGGCCTGCAAGCACAGTGTGGCCAGCAGGACTAAAGCAGTGACTGTCCCTCTGTACTCAGCAGCTCAAAGCCTGTGTTCAGTTTTGGCCCCCTCACTGCAAGAAAAACTGGACATTTTCTTTGCTTTTACCTGGGAAGGAACACTTTTTGGCGGCTCAATTCGTATAGATGGATCCCACTCTCCTGGAGGCAGGACTGTCACTTGGTCTAAAAATTCATCAATTCCGGACAACAAATCATTTCGGTCTTTTGCTTTATAGGCAACATCATGGAAAACCTACAAGAAGAAAGTACTCAACATATTCATTTTTATTTTATCTTGCTGCAAGAGTAACTGATTATATAATGATTACGCTTCATTATTTTTTAAAAAGGCCTGGAAAATATTTTATAGGTCTTCAAAAATTAGGCTTTTGCTTTACTTGCATACTTTTGCATTAAAAGTTACTGTTTTATTGTAGTTTTATCTTCAAACTCAAAACAAATACTGAGTTCATTTTTTAAGCTAAATAAAAGGTTAATCTTCAATATTCAGGACATCAAATTCATGTACTATTACCTGAATAATTCTGCCCTACAGCCACTGTACCACCATGCTGTGCTAAATCAGGACAGAAAATACTTCAAATAAGCTTCAAACCAAAACACAAGTTTTTATTAAGAATAAGAAGTTCATTTGTACAAATCTAGCCTAATTAAGTTTAACAGATTACTTAAAGAACACATGAAAACAATCATTCCACTGCTCAAAAAACCCCCCAAAAAACCACAGTGCACTGTTTCACAGACAACAACATGAACTCTGAATTGACAAACAGGCAGTATAAAATTAAAAAACCAGTCCCTGAATCCCAAGATGTATTTTATATACAGAGAGAAGAAAATGCACTTGTTTTGCTATTAAAAATCTCTCTGCAGCAGATGATCCTAAATTGCTTCTGTACACTTTTGATCTTAAGTTAGATCTTGTAAGTCTATTTAGGTCTTTTTAGACCACTGACTAATTGGCATTTTTTTCTATTTCAATTATCTACAGTATTCCTAAAAGTCACATCAGCCTACCTAAAAAAAATCAGAAGTTGCAACTAAAGCTTTCAGTATTCAATTCTCACACTGAACAGAAACTCTATTCACAGGCTGGTTACCCAACTGCAAAATGACATGGTTCTGGCTTACATTTCCAAACTTCATATTGTTCTAGAGTAAAACGTACTTGAATTTGTGCTAGATAACCCTAAAAATTATCAGCAGTTCAGTAGGTGGCGCTCAATGTGAAGGCAAAAATTAAAACATCCTAATTCTGCTCAGGAAGGCAGCAACAGTCTTAAAAAGTTCTTCCCTGTGGCCTTTAAAACCAATAGGGCTCTAAGTATATGACTTCAAATGGCTAGCAAAATTCTAATTTTAATTATTTAACCTTACTTAGATTAAAAAAAACAATCTGTGATGACTCAACTGCATGCATTCTTAAACTTTCTGTCCTGAACACACACAGTCTGTTGTGTCCTTTTGGATATGCTGTGATTCATATCAAAACCAGTTCTGCTTAATATTTCTGTTAACCAACATAATACAAAAATGAAATCCACACATCAAAGCCAAAACAACTTTTTCAGAAATACATTTAGGATTTCTTCAAGACAGACAAGGGGGAATGTTAGTTTACCATTACCTACTTCACCAACACAAGAAATAATTAACTTCGCAGTTCTTCATTTAAACAGTTTGTGTGGGTTTTTTTTCTTTAACCTGTCACTCCAAAATCATTTACTGAAATCAATTGGTAAACACGTTATTCTAGACTATAACCACAAGCATTTAAAATACATTACTCACGTCATCTGTCATAAGTGTTGCTATTGATCTTCCAATTTCATGGTACTGTGGAGCTTTTCCTACTGGTCCCAGCAATAAAAACAAAAACCTGTGGAGAAAGCAATAGAGATGAACATGGCTGACTTATTTCCATATACTCAGAGAGGGTGTTTCAAACTAATGTTTAAACAAAATTCAGTAGTGAAGTAAAAATACAATTTTCACCATTTCAGATCTTAAAAGACTGCTGCAACATTGACAAAATCTGTCTCAAAGTCATTACTGGAAGGAATTCAAATCTGAACCAAAATTACTCCAAAATCTTCTTAATTAGGCCTAACACATATGTTAACAGTCTCCATTTCCAACCCCAGTAACAGTTATCTTTTTTTTTTTTTAATTAAAAAATAAAAGAAATATGAAAAGTTCCACCAAAACCTTGAACAGGATTAACATCTCAAATTCAAAAGGATACAAACCAAAGAGTGAACTCAGTCCTTTGTTTCNCAAATTCAAAAGGATACAAACCAAAGAGTGAACTCAGTCCTTTGTTTCATGACCTTCTTCCTATATTTCACGAAAATGAAGCTCCTAAGCACAATGCACTTGAAAAAAAGTAGCATCTTTTTTATCTCCTGGTCAAAACACTCAATTCTATGTCTCCTTTCCAAGTTTACTACTCTAACTGAAACTGAGAGTGCATCTTCAAGATCCAAGTACACTATTCCAAATCTGCAAGTCTACACCATTCTGAAAAACTTGGGACAGAATAATTTTAGCTACATTGATACAATAATCTCTATGCAGAAATTTTGGAATTTCCCATTGAACATGAACACCAATGTCAACTACCCTCTGAAAATTCTTACATACATTAACTTTTGCCTCTCAAAAGTGTGTGTAAATTGAAAACTACAAAGATAAACAAACACTTGGTTCATTTTGAAACATTAAAAAAACCCGCCAAAAAACCATGAATGTACAAATGTATGCCAAACAACCACAGAACAGTCCAATACATCAATGTGTACAGAAAATCAAGTGTCCTTCATGATGGCTGATGAAATGATCTGTTACCTTCATGGGACTGGCACTTTGATATTCTGAACATCTGTAATAAACATACCCACAGTATACTGGTGAGCCCCATGATTTTGGGGGAGCAGGGGGAGCTGCACCAGGCTGGATGGCATATGGCAGACTGAAAACCACGACAACGTAACAGCTGCAGATTGGTTACTCCAGTGCCAATCATGTAGATTTGAGCACATAATTTAAAAAAAATCTTTTGCACCACTTAGGTTATTCATATACAGAGTATTTGCAGAGAAAGAGCTGAGCTTCAGGTTAGACAGTCTTTCAGACTTAGTGGGCTCTTCTCCTCTGACAAGCTGTGTCACACTGAAGGGAATTACAGCAATCTTCATGTCCATCTTTAAAACAGCAACACAAGCTTGGAAGACCCATTGTTTTTATTCAAAGTCATCTATCAGTTTCAACTCCTGTACTTGCTTCAGACCACATCATAATATATATTTTATGCATTCAGAGAATTTTATGGCAGACCTCATTCATTCAAATTCTGCAGCAAATGACTGGCATAATGTTAAACAAAACTCTACATTTCTTGAGCTTAATACAGTATATGCAAAAACTTTCAGCTACTTGAGATCTTAAATACTATCTTATTGCGTAAGTAAAGCCAGACTTTCCAGGCATTTATTTACCGTGTAGGAACCGGAACCTCTGTGAGACCCGAGAGAAGCACAGCAGGGGAGAGCCTCACAAAAGCAATAATGGGTCTTTCTAAAAAATCTACTTCTCCCACTAACACATTTGATGCTTCTGCTCCTGAAGGAATTTTCCTCATGAAGTTCATATCAACCTATTCATACAAAGATGAAACAAGTGTTTATTCCCTTACATTTTTTAGCAGAAATTCTGTAACATAATTAAGTTTATCACTATTTACTAGACATTTATGCTACGAAGAAAAATTAAAAAGCAAATTAAGTATCCCACAGTACAGAAAAGACAAACACATTTAGAAAATGTCAGTCAGCCAGCCAAATAATCATAAACTATTTTCTAGAAGTTAGAATTACTAACACCTAGTATATTCTAGAAGACTCCAAACTGCATAATCACCTTTCTAATATTATAATGACAAAAATTTTGTGATAGGACATAAATTAATAAAAGTCTATGCACAATTAACTAAGGAGAGTTCATGTAATTACACATGGTTTCTAGAATGCAGTGAGTTATTTCACAGCTGTGTATTTCAAATATGTCGTCATTTTGAAAAATAATTTGTATGTTTATCTTTTCATCCATGAAGATTATGACAGCTGAAAATCATGACATCCATTTCTGTATGTAATTACAGAAGTGCATTAGAAAGTGGTACAGGACATGAACTCTGTATTCACACACACACACACAAGCACCAATTACATTGCTAGCTAAGGAACTTACTGATGGCCTCTTGAGTCCCACACCAAGTGTGCCACAATTACAGTGCCAGGAGGCTGACTCCTGTCCAACAGGAGACAAGGCAGGTGTACACAAGGACAGGCCAAGTAAAAATATAAAAACTGTGACAGAGGAGCAGGAATATATGGCACCTACCATGGTTAGATAAGAACTACACTATAAGTCAGCTTTTCTTAAACATAATTATTTCACTTGGCAAACCAATTCTCTTACAGTGTTTCGCAGTACAGATGACACTACAAACTGGAGTTCTATAGTAAAAGTCATAATGGAACTTGCCCAGCAAATTTAAATCATGAAAGAAATACAAGAGGTTTCCAGTAGATTTCTTTACAAGGTTTTCTCCAGAAAGTGGTAGTCTATGTTCCTAACAAGATGCACAATGACTTTTGTACAGGAAACTCATAATACTCTTTAAAAGCCCTCTTCATGAGAAAAAAAGAAACAAAAAAACAAAACCAAAACCAAAACAAACAAACAAACAAAAAAAAAACCAAACCCCAAAACACCACCAAAACTAAACAAAAAACCAAACAAACAAAAAAAAAAAAACTGAAACAACCCTACACCCCAAAAAAACACCACCAACAAAAAGTCCTAGGAAAAAAAAGTTGCAACACAACCTACAAAATTCTTTTCACATGAGCCTTAATAGCAGATCTGAAAAAAATTCCATCTGCACAAGAAAGTACTTCAGCTGCACTCTTACATTACCAAAGTACTGAGAAGATCATCAAACAGCACCTTCCATCCCACTGGGAAGATTTTCAAAACATGTAACATATTTAGCCTACACCATATTCTGACACTCATATGTACAAGTTATCTCTTACTACCTATGTCTTGTGTACACTGGTACACATCTCAGCTGCAACTAAGGGAGTGGGAGTTTACAATCAGCACATAGTTAATTAGTGCTAAACCTAAAGTATTTAATGTTACTTACCTTACTAAAATCAACTGTGCTGTTTTCTCTGCTTCCTCCTGCCCCAGTACCTTTAACATCTCCACTTTTCCCAGTGTCTAAATTTCCAGGTGCTGACTGTGGAGATGCTAATAGCCCTAAATTAAAACAAAGGAGATAAGTTCAAAGTGGTGCACAAAGTGAACTGAGCGTGCAACACTACCAAAACTCAATGTGGCAGCTTGCTTAAAGCAAATGTGCACGTTATTCAGTAAGAGTGCCCTACATTAGTATAATAAATGCAACAAGTCACTGTGTTGTCAAAATAATGACGTAATTTTAAAAAATTAAGTATTGCCCAAATGATGGCCATTTGCAGAACAGTCACCTGAAAATATGAGCTACTTCAGTTGCAGAAAAAATTGTTGACATTTTAATCGTAACTGATACAGTAATTAGTATATAGCACCTTCACCATATTAAGAAGTTCTTGACACCAAATGCAGACACCTCTGCTATCTAGTCTGCTCTGCAGCAGCTACTGCAATGGCAAAAAGCATCAGCAAGCCTCAGGTTAGAAATACAAGGAATTATATCCTGGTAATTAACTACGCTGTACAAGTAAACAGTCTACTACAGGAAGGATAGACAGCTCACAAACCATGACTTCCATCAAAAGACCAAAGCTCCCACTATTCATCTGACCAGATGTTACTATATGGAATACACACTTCAGCTGAAGAGGCACGTACAATGAAGTTATTCAAGTTCAACAAACAGCTTCCCTTTAACACCTGCACCAAAACAAAACCATCTTACGTAGCTTGCTACACAGCCAGCAGCACTGAATTGCAGGTTCCGTAAAGGGCACAAAAGGCAATGTAATTCAAGTGTTCAAACACACTGAGTTCCATGTTGCACCACGGTTATCCCTATATCCAATTAACATTTAAAAGTTGGTCTAGGCATGCATAACCAAGCCCAAATCCCACCTTTTGGATTACAGAGCTTTTATTTGTTCAGTTTAACATGCACTAGAAGTGCATTTGGCCTTCTTGCTTGTCCACACTAGACCTTTCAGCTGTGGTGACAGAACATGTTTTCACATGCTTTCAAAACCACATCTACACAAAGACTGAAGTCTAAATACCATATTACATGGAGAAAGTTTGCATGCAGGTCAAGTGTCACCCGAGTCGAGATAAAAAAAATGTCCTCCTTGGCTACCTTTGGGCTATTGTTCTCTCATACCTACTTGCCCCATAACTATTTGCATACCTCCATGTTGATAATTTAGCAATTTTGACATTTTTTAGCATTTCAAATGACAACTGAATTCACTTTATTTCATCCCTGTATTTGTTTCCAAAAAAAACTCTCTCAAAGAATTATCTTAGCAACAGAAAACATGCCGGTCCAAGCCTTTACCATAATTTTCATTCTTACAGTTCATAGGAATATAAGTGGTATAAGTTTTTCCTGAAGCAAAAATCAAATTAAGTTAATAGGCTGTAATTTCCTTCATAAATCCTAACATGCACAAGTAATGAGCTAACACTATAAATACTATGCTCAGTTAGCTAGACAACAAAAGAATAAAAAACAAAAAACTCCTCCCATATTCTACTCTCCTGCTCCAAGATTTATGCATTATTCACAAGAATCACAGCATCAACCACCTGTGAAATCAGCTGATGAAAGTATTTAACAGCTTAAGAGTTGATGTGCTTGTGGAACTCGAAATAAATATTAAACAGTTGTTGCAGAAGAGCAGCATAATATAAAAGTTTATACATATAACCTTTTTTCACTTTTTCTCCTCCTCCAATAGCAATAGAGGAAACTCAAAATGTTTATAACTGAAGAAAGATGAGCCATAAGGCATTGTTTGGCACTTTTGAGAAACGGACTGAGCAAGAGCAAGCAGAGACTAGAACAAAAAAGTTGAGAGACAATCAAGAAGGACAGAGAATAAGGGTTCTAATTATTAGCATCAATACTCATTATTTCAGTACTAAAATGATACTGATTCTTCTAAAAGCTTTGCCTTCCAAATTTCTCCAATCAGTCATAGTTAAGGCTCGCAAGTTTCAGCACCAACACAGGAATATTTGTCTGATACTAAACCATGTGTAAATAGTTTTCCTTTCTGTTGGCCTTGCAGCTGGACAGACTGATGCTCTCACGAGACAAAACTGCTTACAGGTTTTGAGACTTAGGCAAGCATTTCCATATGATACTGCATTTCATTATGCATACCAATCAATCTGGTATTTGCAGAGAAACTCTGAATAAAAAGCTATCTTCTCTAATAGTGAAACACTTTTTACTCAAATCTCACACTGATAAAAGAACTTCCTTCCCTCTCTTCTCCAGTTCAGTAGATGCAAACTCAGAGGCTACTGCAAAAAGGACAACTACCTAGTAGTACTTTTCAGACTCTGAGACAGAGAAATTCATTACTACCAAGCTACCAAGGGGATCATTAAAAACACAACAGTACTCTTCTTGATGTTGTTAGTTAGGCAGATATATCACCTGTCTCCCCCAAAAGACAACAGTGAACTGAGCGTTGAGTAATTTGGATTATAACCTCTTAAAACCACTCAAGTCAAAGTACTTATAACTACAACTTCAGTAAAGATCATGTGCATTTTCTAGCCAACTACACTTCATACTGTGATCACAAAAATGTAATCAACACTGTCTACTGATAAAAGCAAGCAGGAAATACAGACATCTGTCTCAGATCTCTGCTTCACCTAGAAAGATAAGTAAGATATGAGTTCAACACCTAAGCCTGACCATTCCAATATAATTATACTTATATAGGCAAAAATTACAAAATTACACAGTAAAAAACTTTTAAATATGAAGTCATACCATATTTACATTTAAGGAAATAAAAAGTAATTTTTAAAACTCAATTCCAATGCAGCCTTAATGTGAAAAAAATGTTCAAATTACTACTAGAAAGCAAGTATGCAAACCTTTCTGAATTACTATTTTCAGTAAGTAACTACTGTAAGAGCAAAGTTGTTCTACATATTGTTTTGTTCAGTTCTAAAGTACACTCATCAGGGAACCCAAAGACCTCTTTGCTACTTTGCCATTGTTTACAGACATTAAGAAAGCCCAGTGAAAGCTTGTGAATTAACAGTGTTCATTTTTAGCTGTGACACAGTTCTCTTCCTAGCCCTACCAACAGAATTCATTATTCAACAGTTCTTCAACTGATGGCAAAAAAACCCCCAAAAACTATAAGAACCCTTCTTCTGGTTGACTTACTATGAACTGACAACTGGCTGATAAAAATGAAGTGGTAGACTAAAGGAATGTCCCTTCCCTGCTTTTAGTAACTCACATTAAGTTCAGTAAACCTTCCAGCTATTTATAGCAAAGACTAAAAAATAAGGTCTGAAGAACACAAGGCCAAGGACAGATGAATGCTAAACAGAAGAAAGCCACCTCTTAGAAAATTAACACAGTTCCTAATGCCCACAGGAGGCAAACTCAATCATACAGATGTCAAAAATGCATTCAGATTGCAAAATTCTGAATTAGTAGAGAGGTAATACAGACCATACTCTATAGTAGAATGGACCAGGAAGATTTTTTTATTTTCTTTTTAATTAATATCAGGAATATGACTTCCTTGTCAGGGTTTCCTTTGGATTCTGTCTCCCAAGACAAAGATCAGTCCAGTTACAGCTCTGAAGTCATAGTCTGAGAATGACTTCAAAGGCATCTCTAAGCAAAACATGTCATCCTCTGGTCAGATGATTTATTGAAATAAAAAAAAAGGGGGGGAAATCCCAGAAAACAGAAATGTCTTCCATCATTGTTGGTGTTTAACATTCTCTGAAAATACTTTCACTTAAGGATTAACTGGTAAATCCTCCCTTTCAGATTTTTCCCCTATGAGAAACATCCCTCTGAGGAACAAAAGCAATCCAAACATGATTTGGAGATTCTGGTGGAAAGCTTTATTAGTGATAATAGCAACATCAAGTACTTAATCTTCATTCGTTCGTCTGCTCTTGGGTTCCAAAGACCTTGGGTCTGGCACGCTGTCATTCCTGTCAGATAAATGAGAACTGGAAAACCAATTACAGCTGTTATTTTACTTCTGGTTTCTAATTACCTTTGAAGATGACCCATGAGAGAATAATCTTTGTGTAAAGGCTCTTAATTTCCCATAAGGAAGTCAGAGAAAGAGGTTTTTGTTTACTTTTCTGAATTTAAGTAATGATGAGGCCCTTATACTTCAACTCAAGACAACAGCTTACAACACAGTTTGCTCTTTCCTTTTCAGTGACTTGGCTGCCAAATATGAAAAGGCAGATAACCACAGCCTTTTCTGCATCAGCAATTTTTTGCTGCTATATGTAACAGTGTGCTCTTATTTATTAAACAAGTGAGGAAGAAGCCAAGCAAAGCCTCACTGATGGAAGAACTGAGTGAACTCAGCCCCTCTCCCTCCACAACAGACACAGGTCTAAACAAGACAAACCCATATGCTAGATTTTGGGAAGACACATTTCTGAGAAGGGGATGGAAAAAAAGGCAGGAGGAGCCTAAGAACTAAAAAGAAAGATGGTCTTTCCCCTTAAAAATATGATCTACCTAGAAGAATCATGAAGTCTCTAAGTAGGTGATAATTTTGCAAAAGTAAAGCACATGTAAGAGTATGTATGCAGAATACCTGAGTTATGAAACTTTTAGTAAAAACAATTCAAGAAAGGATGGGAAGTTCTGTCAGTTTCTTTCAACTTATCTATACATCTACCCGCCTTTTCACATATAAAGAACAAAGCTTTGCAAGGCAACAAAATTAAAAATTGCAGAGCTCCAACCTACAATTACAAACTCTTAACTACCTTTTTCAGTTTTGCATATCAAACACAGCAAAACACTAATGGAGTGGTGTCTGATGCTGAAGCAATGCACTAATGGAGAGCTTTCTGAAAACAGCTGTAGGTGAACTGAACCTGAAAATTTCATCATAAACTACTGCTGGTTTTAACAGCCATGGTTTTTAAAAGCAGAAAAGCAAAAATAAAACTGCTTCAAGACTTCATTATACAACTAACTATGAATACCTCTGTCATCCTTCCTAATTCTTTTCATATTTGTGTCTAATACTTCAACATATCTTCAACTGTACCTGTCTCAGGATATCAAACACTGTTGTAAAATATTAACCACTGATAAAACCAAAGCAAACCCTGATATGGACTGTAGGTGAGTGAAAGGAAAAGGCCACCATTTTTGACATGTTGCTTATATATTAGATTTTAAAACCATATTACTTTTTAATTAAACAAATGAATGTTAATTGAAGAATTTTTTGCTTGTTTTAGTTAAAAGCTAAAAAGTTAAAAATGCCAAACAAGAAAACAGTCACAACTGAGAAGAAATAAACATGCAGGCAGCGGTAACAGTTAACATATTTCTTTGTGCCCAAGTTATGTGCCAAAAAACATCGCAATGCAAGTGATCCAGATGCAGAGAGCATCACACATGGACAGCTTAAATTGCAATAGTTGCCTGGTGTTTTGCCAATATTTTCCTTTGTCTTCTTTTCCTGGCTTTCCTGCACTTCTAAGTCCTCCTCAGGTGGGTGGATTACTACTGAAGGAATATCATCACTGGCAGGTGACACCAGCAATTCCTTGCCCTGAAGAGGACTTGGCTGGGCACTTGTGCTTGGCGGGAGACTGCAGGTAGGACTGGAGGGTGGTGTGTTTTGAGGGGTAGTTACTGGGGTTGTACACCTTGAGGCTGCCGGGGTTCCAGCTCTTGAAGAAGGAAGGAGGTAACTGAGAAGAACTGACAAACGGTTTTCTCCTCTCAGGGAAATGTTTGAGGCAGAGAGACCTGTTCGCAAAGAGTGGCGGGAGGCTGAAAGGCCTTCCCCTGAGATAAAACAAATGGAACACCGTGAGGCTTACAAAAGGGATAGATTAATATTTTTTTTTAAATTTTTAAAAAATGAAACCCACACAGACACAAATATGCATTAACAATTTACATAGTAAATTGCAAGCTTTACAAGCCAAAGTGTCATACTCATGCAAGTAAGACAAGAGGAAAGAGCAAATCTGATTTCAGACATTAGAAGTCAGAAATAATTACTGAGGAGTACTAATTAGAATGCCAAAGATCTGTGGGAGAAGATATTATCTTAAGTCAGGATAAGATTTGTTAATTAAAAAAGAATTTTATCTCCTAAAATTGACTCCTAAATTTTTCTAGAATTTCTTACTCCAAATTGCACCATAATGCCATCCAAAAAATACACTGAAAAATCACTAGCAACCAAAACATTACAAGACTCCATCCATTATATACAAATCACTTTTGATTTTTAAAAAGTGAACGTGATCAAATGTATCTAATTGTGTTAAATGCAGCTGTCTTCCAATAAAAGTCTTGTTTTACTAAGAATTTTCCCGGACAGCTCTAATCTCAATGTATGTTTTTGAAGAGGGCACAAAAATGAGATACATAGTCCCTTCTCCATTTCCTCTTGCTATGACTTACCATAGCCCCATATGCCTAAACCCAAACACATTTCTCCAAAATCCAGTGTTACTTTTCTTGCCCTATCCAGCTTCAATGTCCCACTAATTTCATATCAAGAGAACATAGTCTTGTGATGGGTCCCACAGACTGGAGTTTGTAATGGACTTCAATTCTTCCTTAAAGCAGGAAGAGAGACTGTTCATACTCACATTAGTACTTCCATTAGAAGGCTTAGCAATACCATTTCTCCTGTTTACCGAAAACACTTTCCCTGGAATGGCAGCCTCCTTGAAAAGATTACTGATTACTCCTCCTACAATCCCTGGAACCCAAAACATGCTGTTTTCATGTACCATGCCATCCAGCAAGGAAACAGCAAAATGGACACATTTACCCTCACATTTATGGTAGGCACTACCAGAGACCAGAATGTTGAACAAGCCTAGAATAATTTACAAGAAGGAGGTGCAGAAAGCATGCCGAGGTAAAGGTGAAATACATTCTCCTCCTCCCCAAACAATGGAAGAGTGGATCCTACAGATACAAACCTGATTTAAATTAAGAACAAAAGAGCCAAAAATCAACTATTAAAACCGCAAAACTGCAGTGCAATAAAGAAAATAGACCCAAGAAAGCAAACTGGTTGATTTTGCCTGCAATCACTACAGTAATAGCTAGATTTCTGTCAGCATAACTGTGATACCAACATGAGACGTCCTAACACACCCCCACCCCTAAGGAGCCTAAAAAGTATCATGTTTAGTTTACAGTTTATTAGAGCGTCACCACAGGGTTATAAAGAGAAAGTAAATTGGTGTATGTTGACAAAAAGCTCATCATATTATACTGGTTTCTTATTTCAGCATATATCCCATGCTCTGTTGGAGAAATAGTATTAAGAATAAAAAGCACTGAAAAGTGGAAGTGATACACAAAAGGTAACTGACAAGCAAGAGACCTCAAAGACAAAATTCTCAGAGTTACCACTGGGAACACGGGTGTTCAAGGATGGGCAAAACCAAACCCATGAGTGAAATTTTCATGTTTGTGGAACAGAACAGGAGAGTTGGGAGTTACAGAAGACAATACGTTCTTATAAAAATGAATTGCATTTTCATTCTTGAAAAAAATTACTCTGAAATCATCAGAGAAATATTTAAACACACATCATAGACTCCCTGGCTAACAAAAGGTGTCAGTAAGCTTGGGCTTTCTCTGGAGAGTACTCCAGCATAGGCAGCTCCTAACAAGCACTTAACTAAGCGAAACATATTCTAAGCAATGAGGCATCTTTCAAGACAGGAAAAGAAGTTCACTTCAAGGAGTGTTTCATGAAACCAGTAGTTTTCCCTAGATTAAAAAATTTCAGTTGAAATTCTATGTGTCTTACTTAATGCAAGGCAAAAGAAAACAAGGAACAGAGATGGAAACAGAGGCCACAGAAATACAAGAATACAAGTAAGGTGCTCTGCAGTACATATCACTATTTGAAGTTCAGAACTGGATGTACAGAGTAAATTTTCAGGAACTGGTTCAAAACAAGATGTGGTGCAGCTTCTAAAAACATTGCTAATATATTTCTTGGGTTTGGGATTATTTTTCCCCTATTAGATCCTTTTCTACAAAAGCAGTTAAAAATAAATAGTGTCCTAGCTAAATGTACTATCTTCACTGTTGGCATAGTGAATTTTTTCTAGCCATATTAACATAACACTGGATTAAAACACATTAACTGTCAGCATCACTGAACTCATGATCACCATGTAAATCTCTTTTGCAAAGACTGTATATAAGCAAGTAGCATCCATTTTATACACACGTATAAAGTTAAGTCACGATGCTAAAATGCCTCAAACATTGCACATTTTATTCAAGCATATATTAAAACACATTAGGACCACTAACATAGGTCTATTTCTATGCTTCAAAATAATAATGCATGCTATGGTTCACAGGCAGAAGGAGAAAGTCTGAGTAAATTAAACAATATCCAGAAACATTATCCACATTGTTGTTAGTTCTTTGCTCATCAAGAAGGAAACACTTATCTGCTATTACCAGCTGAACTTTCCTTCATGTCCCAGGGAGAACATTATTTACCAGGTTAGTACAAACTGGATGCTACAACTTATCTCACCATTTCGTTCAAGCAAGTGAGGGTCAGAATGTTTCTTGCCTATATCTGCGAAAGACCGAACCAGAGGAATCCGATTGCTGAATTTTTTCTCATTCTGATGATGGTGTCTTTTTAGGAGGGCCTCTCTCACATTCTCCCTTATGGATTCATCCAGCTGGCCAGAGGCAATCATATTGTCCAAAACCATATCTACATAATAATAAGAAAAAAAAGAAAATTATACAGGTAGCTACCAAAGCTTCACCACACTCCAGCACTGTAGTTGCATAAAATTTGGAAAAAAAAATCTAGTCTAAAAAAGTCTTTTCTTTAGCAAAGTCATCTTCAAGAATCCACAGAAAATATTTAAATGTCAATAAACAAGCAAATGTGAGAATGAGGAAAGCACAACATGCAGATGCAACAGACAGTATTTATTAGCAGCATCATTGCAAGAAATAACTTAATATTCTGTAACGTATTGCCATTTACTTCAACTTTCAATGGTGAGTCCCATTCAAAAAAGTATCTCTTGTATCCAACAACCCTGCCCTAGAAGTCAGTACACAAAGACAGAAACATAATGGAAAACAGACAGGACAATCTTAACGCGGTGCTTCCTAATTTTAAAGTATATACAACTATATAAAAGTGGAAGTTACTACAGAATGAGACGAATTCCATAACTCCTCTGTCATCTTTGGATACCCTAAGGTCCTGAGACTCTCTACTGAAATTCATGCAGATTTACATGCTTTAGAGGAGAAAGTGTAAAACAATATCTAGCTATATCATCTAAAACTAACCAAGCATCTGTCAAATAAGATCAAGTTTCAAAAGGGCATCTCAGCAGTATACTCACACCAGGAAAGACAGACAGCATATCAGGGAAAGTATCTGTGACTTCTCAGCTGTCTTTTTTTTTAAATAATAAAAAATAAATTCACAAAAAAAGCCAAACCTGCATAAAGCAACAACAAACCTACATGACCATTTTTAAAATACATATATTGCCAGATTTATCTAACATATTGAGAACTTTACTGCATTGCTGAACTGAAATGACATAGAACTTCTCACAACAAAAACTATTAGGGCTCAGGATGCCTTACTAACAAAACTATGTGCAGCAAAGTGTCTGTCAGTACAGGGCAGCTTCATTCTGGGATTACTGGTAACACACAGCCATTTGTTAGGGGTTCTCAGAAGGAAACCTTCACCTTCTCCCTCCTCTTTTGAGTAAGAAACAGTAATACCTCCTAGGTATTCCTGGCTCATGGAAACAAGACAATACATTTGTATACCAAGGACTATTTTCCTCATACTTCACAATGGCACTTAAAATGAAACGAATTCACACAACCTCTTAAGACATCCTAGTTCCAACTAAAATACCCGCTTTTAGGAGTGCCATTTACACAGAATTAAGCAACAACTATTTTTCTAACATACTAAGATTGTTGCTAAATTTGATTACTACAAATAAAATTATAAACCAAAACATGACATTTACAAATGATGCATTGAACGCTCTTGTTCAGTAAGTCAGGAGAATAGGAAGGGAATACCAAATTCATGAGTGAATTTTCAAGATTTCAAAACAAGAAAACACTTCAAGCACTTCCAAAAGTTTTTAAGGCCATAACACCCTGTCCCCCACATACATGTTGCTTAACCCTAATTCTAGTATGATCCCTGAGAATGCATTCCACTGTGTGGTATCTGTAGCAGGAAAATTATATAAAACTAATTCAAAGGCATTCAGGCTAAGTAGATATACGTAATGTGTATGTGTATATATGTGTATGTGTGTGTGTGTGTGTGTGTGTGTGTATTATATATATGAAAATCTCCAAAGCTGACTGTATAGTATCCTAAATGACTATGTGATTAGTGAGGACACTCAACATACTAGGTCAAACAACATGTACAAAATTCATTTCTGCTCACCTCTAATAAAGGTGAAAAAAATACCAGATGTGCAACAACCAACTGCACTAATGGCATCAAGTTAACATCAGCCAAATTATGATTAATAATTATGGTACTAAAGAGCACAAATAACTCATAAAATGCTGTGGCAGATATTTACAATTCATCTGTAGAAACAAAGACAAAGAACACATTCAGGGATTAGAACATAAAGGCAAATTCTGGGCCTCATCCTAAAATACATACTCAAGGAGCTCCTACTCATCCAGTGTAGCTTTTTGTATGTGAAGTTTGTAGGACCAGCTCCTTATAACCAGATCAAGAAACTGCAGCAAGCACGCAAATACTCATTTCTTCAATACAGTATTTCAAGAACATAAAGACACCACCAAAACCACCTCAAATAGATTAAAATTTAGGGAAAAAATATTTTTTAAAAGTTTTGCTGCAACCTGCTATCTCATCAAGTGTGTTTGCTCTCATGTCCAGCATGACCGTCCCATTTAGAATACAGCTTCGCAGTTCAAAGAGACTGTGCAGAGACAGAGTTGCTACATAAGGCTTGCTCCATCGATCACCACCATCTTCAACATCCTCTTCAAACTTCAGCCACCTGAAATACATTCACATACACATACTTATATTTCTTCTGGAAAGAAGATTTGGCAAGCAATCCCATCCTTCCATGTGGCTTCAGCATGAGAGGGAACAGGAAATCACATGAAATCACACCGCCTTTCATCTTCCCAGACAGCCAAAATGATTGGCATGTTTATTAGGCCTTTCAACCACACTCAGATGTTTTAGTTTTTACCCATTTTTATTTTGGTTTAAACAATACCCGCCTATTCACATGTTCTTGTAAAGAGTACAGGATTGTGCCGTGTTGCTTGATTTGGGTACCTTGATTTCATCAGCATTTTAGGACTAGAAAGCTGTCTGAAACATACCATATAGCATGTACAAGTCTCCTAAGGGTGCTAGATCAAACATTTAAGAACTGGGCAATACTAACACACACAACTATAGACTGATCTTGATTGCAACTCCCAGGCATTATGGAAATGAAACTGTTGCAAAAGCTAGCTAGCATGCAACAGGGTAGTTGGAAGTACTGAATGCAGAAAAATTTATTACACCACATATGTAAAAGGCAGCAATTAAACCAGTATGGCATCCTGTAATGGTCATGCATGTAATTGGCAAAAAACTAATCAAACACTGCCTAAGAAAAACATAATGCCTGATTTTCTTTATGTCTGAGTGAGAAAAAAATTACACCAATATATCAGCAATAATATACCAGAGAGATAACACTCCATGGATGAACACCTGTGTTTATAACTCAATGTAGTCCTACCTTTCACAATATTTGGTATGATTAGTTTTAGGAAAGTAAACACACCAACAATCAGGAAGACTGGAGATCTCTGGAGAAACCATATTTATTCTTTCAGAGTTGGACAAAAAAACCAAAAGTTTTGTTTTGCTGAGCATGAACTGAGCACACAGCTCCTATAGTTAGGGAAAATTCTAACCCAAACCTGGCTGGCCTTTCATACACAGGCACAAACAGCGTGCCCTCCACAGGGACAGAGCCTGCATTCCCCAGTGCCCGTGTCCCCACCTGCACGTCTCTGCCTCCGTGATGCTTCAAGACCCCCCAGTTAGCAAGGAATGAAATAAAGTTACGCTCTGTATTTCAGCTGTGGGTTTGTGGGTGTTTTGGCTGCCTGCCTGTGTTGACTCTCACAGATACACCTTCAAACAACCTACTCTCAGCATACCTAGCCGTTTCTCTCCATTCATATTCTTCCCCATTCCTGAAGCAAAGTTCATCCATTTCAGTGAAGAGATCATGAGGAATGTGTTCATCATCATCTTCAGTACCCAAGATAAACTGCACTCGTTGAGATGGTGTGTCTTGAAGAAAAGGAGAAATTGAACAATTAAAAGAATTCATACTTGTATTACACAAGAAACATCCCAAAACAGTAAAATCTCCTGCCCTCAGCTAGAAATGTGCAGCACATCCTCTTTAAGAGGGAACAGAACAAAAGAAACATGGACATTTCTTTAAAAGGAGGCTCTCTGAAAAGTTTTCATTGTTTCTGAAAACAAAACATCTGGAAATTTATGTTTAAGAAAAGTAATTAAGTATTTTTAGCTCTTCTATAGATTGCCAATATAAAAAAAAATAATCAACAGCAAGCAAAACTGGCTTTTAGAAAAAAAGGTAAAAATTAATATACCAAAAGGCTAGAAACCTTGTTTTCACTTTGAGAACAAAATAAATTATACAATTTTGACACAGACACTCATTAAAGAAGATTACAAAACAGGTTGCTGGAGAGAAACAGCCTGATCTGTAGATCAGTTGCCAAAGTAATAGTTGAAGATACTCAAGTGAGTACCCAGGGCCTCATACTGTTAGCCTTTTCTATGGCCTGTTACTACTTACATAGGATGAAAAAAAATATATTACTTTTTTCCAGCACATAGTTGGAGCACTATGTATAAATTAGCATAGCAAATTAGAAACAATGCAGCTAAAATGTTGAGGACATATTTCAACTTCTCATAGTATAATGCCTAGTGGAACAGGCCCAGTACAAACTCATAAGAAATTTAAACTACCTTTATTGATCAAATAAGTACCGAATTTCATTGCTATGAGGAAAACTTTTAAAAAGATACATGAATAAAGACACATGGGTTTAGGTACTTTTAATATGTATACACAGATTTTGCTTCAACTCGAGCAAATTTTTATATTACAAGGGTTCAATAAAGTAGTAATTGCAATGTTATTATAAGCAGTGTCAGAGACAGAAAATCCAGGTAGATCTCAGTTTTAAAATTTTTACTTTTTCACTGAAACATCACCTTACAGTTGTTAGACGTGAACACACAACTGTATGCTTCTACTGTAGAAGGAAAATCTCCTTCTAGATTTGCAGGATCTTAATTACTTCATTCAGAAATGAATTTTGTTTTTGCATTGTTGTTCTGGCATACATCGTCATTCAGTAACACAATTCTGAAATGGGCTCTTGAATGCAAACAACATTCATTATCAATTAACATCTATAGCAGATTGTTGCTGTCCCAAAACCAACAGGGTAACCAGTACAGAGAACTGAATTTCTATCAATTTAATATCACTTGTTGCTTCAAAAACTGTACAGCAAGACTCTACAAACATCATGTCAATTATAATAATTCCTATTTGGGAGGGGAAGCCTTGAAGATGGATGAAACCAACAACTGCCAGAGAATGGTAAAAGGAGACTTGTCAAAGCATTCCCATGTGAGGAATCCTTTGTTTCAGGTACTGGCCCATGTACAACATGGTTCTAATTAAAGACAGGTAATAGCGAACAGCACAGTGTCCACACTTGAATTTGAACATTGCAGCATAACTTGCCCATTCACTGCACTCAAGGAATAAAAGTGGATGTAGAGTCTGGAAGAAAAACTGCTAAGAGTAGTGTCAAATAATTTCATTTCAGAGAACGTTATGAAAAATTCATCATATCTTGAGGGCAAGAGGCAGGTTGGGGGCCAGTTTATGATCTAAACCAAAAGCTTAGGAGGCAGTACAATTCCTTTACTAAGAGACAGCAAAAAGGCTGAAGTAAATACTTCAATAAAATAAATCATGGATCAAGTTACCATTGTGAATGCTGCTTCACAGCTACATTCTTACTTTTAAAAATCAGATGAAGAAGCATACACAACTACATAATCTGAAAAAAGGTGTCTAATTTAAATAACACAGATTTTTATGCTACAGAAGAGCATTACAAAGCTCTAGTCCAAGCTATTCAGTGCAGGCTGCTAAACATCCATGCAGACAGTTGGGCCAAGTCCAACAGCTTATGACTTAGATAAAACACAGCCACAAAACCCTTGTCTGATTGTACATAGAAAGACGTTAATTACGGTGAGAATAAAAGAAATAGCACAAACCCAACAACATTTAAGCAGAGAGTTAATTACTACAAGTTTATTTCCAAGAGAGGCCAAGAACTCACACAAGTTTCTCACCATACGATGGAGATTCTCGGCCATCCTCTCTGTCAGTTTCTTTTTCCTTTTTTCTTCTGTGGTGCCTGTGCCCACGGTGTCTGTGCCGTCGACGGCCTGGCTTTCCAAGCGGGACGTGAACTCCAATATACACAGCTCTGTGGCCTTTTCAAGAAAGTTTAAAAGGAAACAATTAAAGAAAAACTGATCTCCTGCTCAAATTTAGTATCTAAAGACAAGGGGGTTGAGAAAAAGATATCCAAAAGCACGTGACAAAACTACCTTTAGTGAACTAATAAATATGACCACTTCCTCTCTGTCCTTCCAGGGTGTCAAGCAATTAGAGCTAGACCCATTTCCCTGATAAACTGGGCCATATTCTTAATCAGTTTAAGAACTCAGTTGTGAAACAAGTAATACAGAAATATAAGCTTGATCTGTAACACTGAAAGAAGTTACTTGATAAACATGAAGCCAAAGCAGAGACAATACATGATGCTCCTCTTCTTTGCAGGGATTCATGTCAAGACAGTCATTAAAATGGCAACATGTAATTTCCAAGTTCAGCTAATTGACTTCATTAGGAAATTACCCATCATTTAGAGTCTGCAAGGAGTTTTTTCTTCTTGAAAGAGCTGCCAATATTTCCTCAAGTAGTGTGTGATACATCTAGATGAAACTAATGCTCAATTATACCATTAATTTAGTATCAAGAAGATAAAAAGAACTTATATTTTGAAAGGTATGTCAACACTTCAAATAATTTACAGAGGCTTTTTCCTATCCTAGATTTTTTTAATAAATTTAGGAGGACATCCTCAAACTAATACATAGTGCTCTTTAAAACACATTTTCAACATCTTGCTTTTCCTTTGACCTTTCACATTAAGACAATACTAGCATCAACAACTTGGCAATAGAAATCAATCAACAGACTGTTATGAACTGTTACTAGCATGTCTCCTGTAATGGAGATAGCATATACAATAGCCTTTTCAATTCCTATTTAAACAAACAATCTCAGGAAGAGGCGTATTAACTAGAAGCCTGTAGGATAACACTAAGTACTCTGCTTCATACTGTATAAGACTTATTTCAGAAGACTGACATTAACCAAAGGAAAAGGAAGTGGATTTCCAGCTCTTAGACAGATGCAAATTCAGCGAATTCACAATGTACAACAAGCCCTAGGAGATGTAACTGTACACGTACATGCACATATACATATGTGCATAGAACACATACACTGGACTAAAAATATTGAAAAATCATGGTGATTACAGAGCCTTAAAGAAATTAAAAAGTGGTAAGACGTCAACTTGTTTTCCAAAAAAAGAATCCCTAAGCCCAAAAGATACTGCTTTACAGAAGTTTTGTGTATTTTTACAGTGCTATATGACTAAAAATACAAGCAAAAATCAGTATTAACACATGAATAAGTTCAATGTTTAATTAGTTTGGTCAAGATTCCTTTACACATAACAAAGCCCAATTCTTGACAGACTTCCAATTCTAGTTTAATTACAGTCGACTGACTGGCACTATGACCAAGTCTGAAATTAAGCATATTAAAAGCTATTTGTTTCCATGTAAGAGTGGAAAAGAGATTAATTTCTTGAAGCACTCATCAGTCCTATTTATAGATAGAGACTTGTCTTTTGTGAGCTTCTTCCAGCAAGAATACCCAGCCCCTACTGGGCAGCCTGACCCCCACTCTCCATAACTGCTATGCATAATGCAATCCCCAGAGAAATCAATGCCAATGTGACATCAATCAGTGCTCTTGGCATATAATATGACCAGGAGGGACCATTAACAATGGTCATGTTATTGATACCATCATGATACAATAAAGTTATGCTCAGGGAAAGCAAAAGTAGTAGGCTCAAAAATAACTGCATTACTCACCACACCCCACTCAAAGCTTCCTGGTGCAACCGAGTGAGCCACCACTCACTGCAAATGCTGTTATCACGTCTGTTGGGATTTTTGGTTTATTTACTGGTAAGTATTAAACTACCGTTTATATATATACACCCTTAAATAGCTCCATTCCTTGTCAAAGTCTTAGCTTTTTCTGCAGGAACTACTTCTTTCAAGAGAAACTCTAGCATTCTTCTACAAACAGAACATTTTACATAATTGCTTGTTTTAATATTGTTAATAAGAATGTTTTAGGCATGTGTTTTGAACACTGCATAAAAAAACCAAACTTGCAGGAATCTGAAACTGTTTAGGATTTTACTTCCTGAAAAATTAGAAGGACTTCCACATTTTGGTCTCTTGCTGCTCCCATAAATTAGAAACAAAGATCCTACATACTTTTCTATATTCAACATCAAACAAACAAAAATACCAGGGAGTTTTTTCAAGGGCCTCTATCTTAAACAATACACCCTGCTACTGCAAGAACTGGCACTTGTAACAGTGTGATCATTTCCATAGTCAAAGACCATGTTGCTGCACAGAGGGGAGGTGGAACAAGGAAATGAGGAGTCTACCTCCTTTTACAAAATTGCAGTCTCACAATTTTTTTTTCAGTAGAAAAGTTTGGCAAAGAGCAGGTACGTTGCAAAGGAACAGGTAAAAGCTATGGAAAACCAAGCTGAAATAAACAACAAACCAAAGGTGTTCCTAAACAACCTGTGTCCATAGAAAATTGTTTTCCACCCACAGCACTCTGACCTCTCAGCTATGACTATCAGAGCCGTGTCCAGGTGCCTCACAGATGCTTCAAGGCACACCAAGCAGGCACTGGAAACTTAGTGTTGCACCCAGGCAGTCAGGCCACAACCTACAACATTGATACTGCTTTTCAACTCTGAAAGGAAACTTTAAAGAAAGCACCCTTTAAAGAAAGGGCTGTCTCAGAAAGACGGGGGACCAGGCCAGTGATGGGTTATCCTGCCCTTCAGCCCACGCTGCCCAGCAGTGACTACTGTGTCTGATTATTTCCCCTTGTAGACAGAGTCCTGCAGGCAAATGTAAAACAAGAATACCTCCCCCAAACCACTTCTGTATGCAAAGTGACTGCTACACCTGCAATGGTATCCCGGGACTAATATGAAATGTTGACAAGCAAGACGATTTTCATCGATGATTAAGTAAAATGCATCACAGTCCAAAGTAATTGTATCAGAATAACTTCAAGAAAAAGTCTGATGCTGAAAAAGAGCCTCTGAATTATTTTTTTTTTCCTTTTTGAAAGCAAACATTGGGAGTGGCAGCACAATAGGCTAACCAAGAAAAATTTGGTTATTGCAAACAATGCACCAGATCGTTCCTTAAGAAAAGGGACCCTTTTTTTTTTTATCATAAACAGTAAAAAATAAAGACATCTCATTAATACTTAGGAAATCTAAAACTACTGCTGTTGAGTATACTGCCATGATTATCTAAAAACATGTTGCAGCTATACACAACTCCAAAGGCAGAGCAAAACTAGACAGTAAAAGTTGGACAAGCTAAACTTTAATCCTAACTCAGCGAAGCACTGAGAAGCCCTCTAAAAATAAGACAGCTGCATTGAGTAGGACTGTGCTCTCATAAGTTTCATTATTCAGATAGAAGTAATAATGTTTGCAGATGGACAATATTTACCCACGAACACCATTTACAAGGAGAAGCAAAACAAAACAAAAACACAGGGATTTTTTTTTACCTTCATTCCCAATGAGTTGGGTGAAACAACTTAAAGTACCCTTCGACCTAGTAAAAAACAAACAAACAAAAAACCAAACCAAACACACAAACAAAAAAAAAAAAAAAACCACCACCAAAAAACCCCAAACTCCAGATAATACAAAAAAACAAACAAAAATCACACTGAAAGGCAATTAATATAAACTTCATATAATAGCAATGGAAAAAAGTTAGCTTTAAAAAGGCTGAAACTTACACTTCTAGCATCAGAGTTATTTCTAAAAGAAACACAACCTTTTACTTGAATATTGTTTTTAAAAGCTTGAAAGGTACAGCTATGTGACCTTCAAAGCTTTATTCACGTAAACGTCTGCACCACAGTACCACTTTCAAGCAAAGCTTCTTACAGAATTACTATAAACCAATAATCAATAGAATTAGTAGACTGCCCAATACTAAATTTAGTAATACAAAGCTCAAGAGATAATTGCTCATTTTAATCTAACATGACTTTATCCAAGCTTAGCTGTTCAAATCCACCAAGAGTATTTACTACTTAAGGTCCTTATCAGTATGAAACAAATTTAAATGTTAGAAACTTGCAACATCTCCATCACATGGTTGGTATCATTCCAAGTCAGTTTGTGTAAAGTCCTATGAAATTCACAGAAGAGCAAATGCTTTAAGTTCCCAGATTTCTTCCCAAAGCCCCTATGAAAATGGTAATAGACTTCTGAAGTCTGAGATCAAAAACATGTATCCAAGAACGCTCTGATGTGGCAATGCTTGAAGTACAATTCCACACAGAACTTTGTCTTTTCTTTGGCTAGATGCCTTTAAAGCTTCATACAAAGAAGGACATTGTTCCACACATTAACAAGAGAAAGCAAAATCAAGTTTATGTCTATGTGAATTCTCAAATCCTGTTACTTACAAATTTGAACTAAGAGAGATCATCTATTAATGATGGGTGTAAGGACTATCAGGAGGTGAGCTACCTGGTCCAATCTTGCTCAAAGTACAGCCAACTTCAAAGCTGAAGCCATCTTTTTGGTCAGGTTGGTTAGGACGACAACCAGTCAAGCTTTTAGTACCTTTAAGGATACATATTCTACAGCCTCTCCAGGGAACCTATACTAACCTATAGCAACATACTGCATGAAAGAATCTCTCAATATTAAATCACCACTTCCAATACAGTATTTTATGTGTGGTTCCCCTCACCCTTTCACAATGCACCTTCAACAAGAGTCTGACTCTATCTTCTCGATATGCTCCCAAGTCTGCTGAAGACAAAAGCTTCGTGACAAGAATCATTATTTTTCTGAAAATCCTCAAATAGTAACCTTAAGATGGAATGTTTATTTTAAACAGAAGCCTTTATTTAATCAAATAATGCCATTATCTATCTTGCCCCAGCACGGAGCATTCCAGTATGCAAAAACTGGAGAATGTACAGGAGAGATCCTAATCTGTTCCTTTAGATCATAAAATGGGAGGAAAGAACACAGCTGTTTTGTTGTCTTTTAACTCACATCTCCAAATGCATTGCCTTAGTAGGAAAGATTTGGAACACAGTATCTCATGCCTTGACATTAATTTCCTTTATGGCACAGAGAGTACTTAATATTGATGATAGTGAAGTTCTTTGCATAAGACACAAATTAAGTATTTCAAAACAAACAGCATTTTTCACTTATTTTATGAACTTCTCACACACACATTTCCAAGAAATTATTTTCTAAGGAATCAATATATCAAAAGTGAATACAGAATACTTTAATATAATCTTGGTCTTCCACATATGAATGAATTACTAAGAAGTTCTTTTATTACCAAGGATTCTTTTGTGCTTTGTTAAAAGAACTATTCATCCAAACCTATCTCTTACTCTCAGAATCAAGCATATGAGACAACATTTTCTAACCAAACCTACATAAAGGAGTAAAGAAAATTCTTTCATGGTTTAGCTACATGCCACAGTGGAACTCAAAGGTTCTCCACAGCACAGCATATTTCAGAATCCACTACATCTCCCAGGCTGTACTCTGAAATCTCCTGTTGCTCCTAGTAATTAAGTATATCTGAAAATACACTCTTTATACTGGGATAGATAAAACTGAGAAGCATAATCCAAAACCACAGTAAGCACAGCATAGGGTAAGGCAGCTCCCTAAGAATGTTTTCTTACTCCAAGACAAAAGGCAACATCATATTATGCTGACTGACAGAAGCAGGAAATGCCAGACTTCTCATTACACACAGAAGGAATTTTTTTTCTGACTTAAAACCAAATATGAGTTGGTAGGGGCAGTCAGAGAAAAAAGCACTGAATATTCCTATTTGACACAATCAAATATTCAAGAAGCCATTATCAGTAGTTACGTTAGACATGCAGGTAGAACAGTAATAGGAAAAGCCTAGTGCTGGCTGGCAAAGCAACACAGGGCTCCTGGCACAGTATGCCCACCCCAGGTCTCTGTGGCCCACTGCCAGCACGGATGTTCCTCGCGTGGGAAAGGAGCCAGCACGTGGTACCTGTGGGAGGGGGGACTAGCTGTCCCTGCACTGCACAGCCAAGGCAGACACAGCTGGGCTCCACACTTTATCTCAGCTGAAGGTCCTCGGTCCAGCCTGTCTCTGCAGCAGAGCTCAGGAAAAATAATACATACTCAAGAACATTTCAGAGAGTTTTTTCTGTTGGAGGAGAAAAAACCTAGCTTGAATTGTGTGTTTCTAAAGCCCCATTAATATTCAAGACTGGCCCTTTGTCCACTAGTCACATCATAAAATCATAGAATGGTTGGGGTTGGAAAAGACATTAAAGACCATCAGGTCACCACCACCACCTGCTCCCCACCCCCGGTAAGGCCAGCAGGCTTCCACAGTCATAACACTATGCATGTGAAGTATTTAAAGAAACCAAAACTTTGGCAAAGAAGATTCTCTGTCTCCATCAGTGGGTCACTAAGACAGTCTCATTATAAATTTTATCACATCCCTGACTTGCGCAACTCCTTAAATTGATGAGTTCACCAAATACAACTATTTCCTGATATTTTAAGATATGAAAAACATTACAGAGGGAATCTTCTCACTTTGGGGATATCACCAAAGAGGATGGATAATAGGTGGTCTGCAAGAATCAATTACGACCATCCTAAATTATTTTTATTTTCAGAAGTAGTTTCACATTTTTCTACTTGTGGACCACATAAAAAGATACAACTTTGTAAGAAATAGTTTTGTTTTGTTGTTGGGGTTTCTTTTCTTTTAAACATGTTTGGGTTTGGGTTTTTTCCTAGATCAGAAGGGGTCTCCTAAAGGTTCAAGCATTCATTCTCAGTTTGAGCACCATAAGAAACGTATTATATATCACCTATTTGCATTTTTACAGCCTATTACAGATCATAAAAACATAACTAAGCACAATCTTAAAGTGCCAGCAGGTACAATGTCCTGCCACAGGATAGTGTGAGAGTAGTGCGGCTATTAAATCATCTTAACTCTTGAAAGCTGCAGCTTGGATTTATGCCTCAGAAAACTAGTCTACCAAGACACACATTCTTAACCTCAGACTGTTTCTGGAACAAAACTTCTGTTATGTGTAAACTTAGCTTTGCTATGCCTCTAACTGGCCTGCTAAGAGTAACAGAGTACATCCCTTTTCCCTTATACTGTATCTAATAAATGTATCCTCAAATCAAGACTGAAAATTAACTACACATTTTAAAGGACAGGTCCTGGTAGTATCAAGTCAAACATCATAACACAGGCTTAAGAAAGTCTTTCTTGAAGAGAAAACACCATTAACAAGACCACATGAAATATCTCTGCCATTAAGATTATTGCCTTTCTTCCAACTCTTGCCTTACTTTGTTATTACTCTCATTTGTTGCAACTCAAAGAGCCTGGCATCAAGTTAAGAACATTAGGTGCTCTTAAAAAGGTTATTTTAAGATGTTATTCCCCTTTCTAGCTCTTCTGTAAACTGACATTTGTTAGTTCAAATTAAGGCCTTACAGCTTCAGTGAACTGCAGTACCTTTATTTAATACACACACAGTCTGCCCACAATTGCAATTTACCATCTCTAACCATTTTTCTTTTGCAGCAAGAATGTTAGGAAGCAAATAGCCTATGCCTAACCTTTCTAACCTAAACACTCCAGACAGGTACCACACTAAATAGAATGTAGAGCTTGAGAAGCCCTAAATCCAAGATCTAGTTTTCCCTTTAGCATTTGGCCTTCTTTCCATTAATATTCCATCACAAAATTTCCAGAAAACACAAGTATCCAATACTGACAACAAGAAGAAACCTTCGCTTTAGTATTACGAGCAAAACTGTGCCTTCTACAGCAGCAAAACTATCAGCACACTTCAAAGCAGTTAAATATCACCTGCCCACGCTGGCTCTTAAAAGGTTTGGCGCTTCACATCATAGCTGAACTGCATTTACTGCTTGCTGCCTCTCCTTGAAAATATATCAACACACACTTCTGGAAAGGTTCCAAATTCCCAGAACTACTTTACAAGTCACCAGAAGCACATGTTGAAAAACTAGACTGAAATAGTTTCAGGTCTTAAACCACTTTCAAAGCTTAATGCTTTAGTACAGGTTCTTTCTAAGCCTGTGAGAAAATGTTCATGAGTCAAAAATGAAAAATACTACTACTTGGAGTTGTTTTACTGCTTGCAGCCAACAATTCCATTTCTCCCCTTCTAAGATTTTAATGTCAGAATTAAAAACAAATCCCAAAAATACCACACACCTACTTTCATTGTAATAGCTTACAAATAATGATCCAGTAAACAGAACTGTAAGTTCACATAAATTTGTCCTCTGAAACACCCTGAATTTTAAGGATCTCTGACAATGTAATGGTATGAGACATAAACAACCATATTTCCTTTCTCTTTCATATAGGAAAAGAAAAGCTTGTTCTTACTTTGGTACAATTTCCACTGATGAAGTCAAAATGGATGCTGTCCCTCCCTTTCCCCATGGTACCTTTAAAAAACAAACTCTTACAAATAAATACTACAAAATATGTGAATGCCAAGAGTAACGCCTACTTATATGTGAAAATGTGTGCCTATATCAAGCTTCAGATATATGATAACCCTATTGGAGTGCATTTTTCTTGTTAGGTCCTTCTTACTAGTTATTTGTTTAACCTCTGTGTTGAGACACACCAAGTCACTCCAAAAAGAGTGAGAGGTAGCCAAAGGAAAGATAAGGCCGCATGGTGAAGACCAAGGTGAGGACAGTGAGATCTCATCAAACAGAAGTCTTTGTTTTACCTTAATTTATTCTTTAGCTGTGGGTAAGACAATGGTATTTTCCACAGTGAGCAATCCAAGTGCTTACGTTGCCTCCAGGAGTCTGAACCCCCTGCCCTCCCACCCAGCACCTCATGTAACTGCAGTGCTGTACTAGCTGAAATGCTCCTACCAATGTGCTGTGAAAGGGACTGGGGAAATGATTTGGCTGCACATTCCCATGTCATTCTTTGTGGCTGAGGCATTACAGCTGCTCAGGCTGCTGCCCAGCACACCACTCCAATGAATTCCTGCTTCCCCTTTAACCCCTGCCTCCCTGTAAAACATGCATGTGCTTTTTCTGAGTTATGTCTCAGAGAAAAGCAAGTGAAGGAGATAAGGAGGAGAGAGCTTAAATCTGTACTGAAGATTTAACTGCAGAAACAGCCAATGCAGTGGTTTCCCCACCTGAACTGGCATTGCCACAGCCTCCACCACTGCACCTCTCAGCCTCCCATTCACACCTGCTGCCTCTGCTCAGCACCGGCACACATCCATCTGTGTGGCAAATCAGCTTGGGGTGCTCAACAGCTGAGATCTTGACCATCTTCCTTGGTCAGGGCTGTTACATTTTCCGCTGGCTTAACACACTCAACCAGGCTTATGGTACAGCCAGCCAACCAGAAGTGTTAGCACAAGACAGAAAACAGTAACAGAATGAAGGGACAGAGCAAGAGTATGACTGCAGCAGCAACACACAACTTTAATCATTTTAAACCATCTCTTGTTACACCACACTGCAAGAAAAATGTGACAGCCATCTAAATCAGCTTTTCTCAGCTAGCAACTGCTGCTAGAATGGCTCTCTGGTGTTGTGCAGCAGTAACAGCCAGTACTACTGAATTTACTGATAGTCTTCTAGCATTTTGCAAATGTTCACTAACTTTCAGAGCATTCTATATGAAAGACGGGATCTCCCTAGCTTTTTCCTCTGGATTCATTAACTAGCATTCATGAATTTTCATCCCAATCTAATTCCTTTTCAAATAAGAAAGAAATTGTGCCTCAGATGAAGAATCTAATTTTACATATTGCTATATGAGACTAAACCAATGGCTAGTTTCATTGCTAAATGAAAGATGGTGAGTCAAATAACGAAGACTAACAGGATACTGTAATATTGTAACTGACTGCAGATTGTGGCATGTACTATGTACTATGGAGCCAGAAATACTGTTACCCATCTCTTCAGACTCTCAGTATTTAAAGTGCATGACCACAATCACAAGGATACTTAACTTTCAGAAAGCAAAACAAACATCTCCCTCATGACCCCTGTTTCCTGAGTTTTGATTCCACAGAACTTGACATCACTCATGCCAGAAAATTACCAACAGCAATCAGTTTTTCAAACCTAAATCTCATAAGCAAGTTTTCCTTGGAAAGTTTCATTTAAAAAAATTTCCTTTTACATTTTTCTTCTGTGACAGATTTGAACAACAGTGAGTATTTACTAGCATGCAGAGAGACTAAAAAAAGAACAGGGCAGGTCACCTCTGCCTTTCCCTAGTTGTATTCCTAGAACTTCATGATAGTCATAAAATTCTGGTTCCTTTTAGCATGGAAAATACATATTTTATCCCAAGGCAAAAAATGCATGTTAGGCAAACAGAAAATCACCACAAACTTACTCTCTAGCTCTTCTTTCTCAAAATTTGTATTGATAGTAGAGCTGATTTTGCCCATATCCACAACAGCTTCTTCATCGTGACCCTGAAGAAATGAGACACAAGTTTAAGTTAAAATTAAGCAGAACTAAATTTTTCCTAAATTTTTAAATACGTTCTGAAACCGTATATCAAACTTTTATAAACCAGTACCTTTTCACCACTTGGAAACTGAGAATTAAAATGTCACTGAAAACCTACTCATACAATTCTTTAAGAAAAATTATCCTGTACTGAAGGAAAAAGAGAGTAAATCACCAGACAGCCTAAATAGCATGCAATTTCCTTTTGCAATGCTCTTCATTTCATTGTATAAACAGTCAGGACACACATTTCAGGAGTGCAGTATTCTTTTGGGTTTTTATTCAACAGCAATCAATCTACTTCAATAAAAGAACTGGCAAATTTATAGGAAGTTACAAAACTTAACATTCAGAGATCCTGAACTCATCTCACACAATTCCTGTGTGAGATTTTGTAGCACAAATAAGAAGCTTTTGTGAACAAAGGGATAGCAAAAGGGTTAAGTTACACAACTTGGGGGTCTCTCCTAGACCCACAGCTCTGGAAAAAACAAAATAACTGCTTCACTCAGGTTTCAACTTCCAGCTTGTTAACCACACCTCAACCTCATTCCTTTTTAGGGAGGCACAAAGCTAAAAAGCAGTTTCAAGAAGACCAATTCCATTACTACTGAAATCATACCACTCATAACACAAAAGCACAGTATTTGAAATAGGTATTAGCTCAAGAATTAGCATACTTTTGAACATGTCTTCTAATCAAATTTAGCACATCACTAAGAAGACCTTAAAGTGCAGCCTTTTGCTCAGTCTTGACAGAAAGAAAGTAACTGAGCAGTAGAAATCTCAGTCTCATCTCGGACTTGACATTAAAGTTGCCTTTCTCCATGTGTTTGCGTTCCTTAGAATACAGTCCACTTTTAACAGCTCACAAATTACAGCCTCCTGGCAAAACTGGTTCTCCAACAGAACCACTGCCTGAGGCTAATGCTTTACATCCAAGTATAAGGGCAGGCTAACTCCTGAAGATTACTGTCCTTGCTCTTTCTGCTCCCCTGGGCACATGCTTTTTCCCTTAAGTCAGACCTAACAATCATGAAATCAGATAAAAAGCGCTTAAGCAACAGATTTCAATTTTTTAGCTTTTTTTATAACAACTTCAATTAGTTTTTCACTGGATCAGTTCACTAAATTGAGTTTTCTCAAGTTAAAAAACGAGAAGCCTAAATCCAGAGCCTTACATGGACTGGGAACCCTAACAGTGTTGACATTCACCTAAACTCTGGTCTTGGAATTATGCAATTGCTTTATATATAGAACAAGTTTGTCATCTCAAAGGAAAGTGACAAGGACGGAAAACAACATACGTGTGTAACAGGTTCAAGCCAAAACATACTGTAGTAACCCGCACCACCACCAGAAAAAGATTTATTGAACATGTAACTTTTCAGTTTTAATTAAAAAAGGTATTTCTTACAGTGTATTGTACACACATAAAAACACATTAAAAAAATCTAAATCTTTGTTTGACCACTGGGGAAAGTAGATTAAAGAATAAGAACATGACAAGCACCACATGCTGGAGTTTAAAAAAAGGTTAAAGACAGCTAGACCGCATAAAAAGCCAAAGGCAGCTGGCACTACATAAATCAGCAAGAATACAAGAGAAAAGAGTGACAATGGCAGAACAAACCTCTGATACCTAAGTAAGAGTTGATTCTGAGTTGTGTCCCTAAAGACAGGGTTTTCAAGAAAGGCAGTACATTGTAATCTAACTTTGTCACTACTGCTGCATTGCAAAAGTAGTTTTGCAAGCAGGTTAGAAAAATCAAAATTCCTGCAACACTTCAGAGAGCTACAACTAAAGAAAAAAATCAGGTTATGAAACCAAAGTCATATCTGTTGGATAAATGTGTGAAAACGTTACAAGAACCTATTAAAGAATTGGCAGAAATTTAAAAAGTGTCATGGTAAGAACATGCGAGGGGGGCCTGAGAGGGAATAGTGTATTCCTGTCTCCTACACAACGAAATCAAATGTACTCTAAACACACTCCAGTTCACAGAAACATATTGCACAGTAATCCTGCACATTTCCATTAAACTCCAAATAGAGGTGGAAATAGATGGACGAATTACAACTATCTTAAGTGTTTTATTATATGTGAGAGGGGAAAAAAAACAACCTAATTATACGAAAACTGCTATCAAAACCTGTTCCACCATTAGCTTCATGGTTACAGCCACAGACTGTGAAAAATCCTGTACCTAAACACAGCCAGCCTCAACAGTCCTTTCAGGGCCCTTGCCCAACACACAGTTTTTGAGCAATAAAGGAAGACAAAGTTTTTCTCCAGATTACACAAACTACCACATACCAGTAGAAAACTACACACACGCTGAAGAAAATACACAAGCAAGAAGAGATTTTTACCTGCCAGTAACATTTTAAAACTGTATTTGCTGTACGCCCTACATCATGTTATTAGTATTTATCACTCTTTGCTTTAGTAAAAGAGGTTCTTTGCCAAACCCAAACGTATAGAAGCAGCCTTCAAAAACCACATCATGTGAAAAGTAACATGTCTTTTAAGATTAGATTACAGGAAGGCATGTGTGCCCTTGCAAACCGTTCTATCACTATCTCAAAGTACTCAACATATGCAAAGACTCTTCCAAGAATAAACCATTAACAACTACAAATATCATAGATGAAGAAAGCATATCCTTTACAGTCTTTGTTCAGCAAAACATAAAGCATAATTTTAACATATCCGCTTGTGATGCTGAGAGCAAAACCCAGTGTGAGGTACTTTTGCCTTAGGTCAGGTAAAAAACCAAAAATATTCAAATAGGCTGTAAAGCTAATGCCAAACTGCAACCTTTCCCTGGTTAAAAATAAAGTCTGTAGGGCATAGGTTTCCAGTAATTATAGATGATCTGTCATGTCAGTTGAAAGCACAAAAGGGAGGGAAAACTATTACAGTTGCCATTTTAGTTCTCTCTTCTACTTTCTGAACTTTTTACATACATAAACAAAGAGCAGTGGGATTGTTGAGAACTTGTCAGCTTCCCTTTTTTAGGCACAGAGAACAACTTGAGCTTAAAGCAAGCGTTTCTCTGCAATTTACCATCCACTTCATGTGAAACTTTACATACAATAATCCCACAGGTGCCCAAGAACAGCTGCTGAAGACAAGCCAAAGTAAAATTCAAGACTAACTTAGAATGTATGTAACTTTCATTTTCAGTCAAGAGACGGAACAACTGAGAAGGGAAAAAACACAACAGAAGCAGCAATCAAGGTGCCCCAGACTGAGACTAAACCTTCACCTTTGGTTTGCCCCCCCTTTTTTTTATTTTTTACAAGGAGATGTAATTTTTAAAAAACAGAACAGAGTATTTCAAAGGGGGAAAACACAAAAGAAAAAGCCTAATACATTGGATTAAGATACACTACACTGTATTATGGTACACTAAGTATACTTTTTCTTTACATCAGACTTGTGGACACCCACAAACATACGGTAGAAACAATTATCCAGTAAAGCCTTCATACTCAGTCAGAGGTGCCTACATACACTAAAACCTGTCTTCTCAGCCTTCCAACTCTCCCCAGCATGAAAATGAAATTCCTTTTCAACTGCTGCAGATAGACAAGACTTTCAAATACTCTGTGCTCTAAGAGACTCCCCGTAGGATTCCTCTTGCCACCCCTGATTTCCCAATGTTTTTTCCTCAGTCCACAAGAAAAGAGTAATTCCCCTTTGCAGACAAACAAGGACCCAGACACTCATTTCACTTGAGGTGTTAGAAATTAACTTCACTGATTACCTTGTCAAACATTTGTCGTCATTTAGTACAGTACACTTTTTGTACCTACGATATTAATTGTTTTTTGAGAAAGTCAATCCTAAATTGCATGAATCATGAAGGAAAGCTCCCAGAGTTTGGAAGAACTAACAACCTCCAGCAGTTAAGTGTGAGCTGCTGTCCAGTGGACAAGCACAAATTTGACGCACAGAGTATTAAATCCAAAGGCAAGTTTCCACTGTCATCTGTACAAGCTCTTCTCACCATGCAACTCACTTAACCTTATGCAGTCACATACACGACAGACTTGAGCCAGGCACACTGCCAAAGTGCATTACTGAAAAACCACTTCCAAGACAGACAACTTGCTAGTAGCACATTTTTAAGGTACTTGAAATACAGTTCAATCAATTCATTCTGGTGTTAGACAGTGATCATAAATGGCTGACACAGCAAACCGTAAACCTTTGAAATCTACGAGCAATACAGTGATCACTGAGAATAATCGATTGTTGAGAATAATTTGAGCTCAACATTAAAAACATTACTTAACTAAGTCAATATTCATGTGCTCCACTTACACTTCCTCAGAACAAAGTTTTTCCCCAGCAGAATTAGGGAACAACTTGCAGCACTAGAAGAGACAACACTAGCACTCATGGACATAAGTAGGGCATGAGAGAGGGCAAATACAAACAAACAAAAAAAACCCACAACCACCACGATCTCTCCACCCCTACCCCACCAAAAAAGACTACATTACTACTTTCATGCTACAAGGAAGCTTCACTGCAGCATTTACTGAAGTAGGTGCAAATGAAGAAGAAGGAAAAAAAAAACCAAAAAAGCACCACACTAAAACCAACGGAAAAAAAACCCCTAACCCCAACTCAGGGCAGGCCAGGAGGAGGTGTATTCATATCTACCTTTTTCCCCTTATACATCTGTCCTTGGCAAAGTTCTTATTTTAATAATATTCTAGTATAATTGCCTAATACACCATCACAGTGAACGTACATACTGCTTTATTACTTTAACTATAACCCAACCTCTCTGGCTTGAAGAGAAAGCAAATAATTCCCCCACCTTCCCACAAGAACCCATGGATACACCTCCGCTTTTGTAGAGACACCAGATCTGACAGGCAGGACTTAGCTCTTAGGCTGGAACACGGCACCAACAAACCGTTCTTCTCAAAACAGAAGCACACACTGCTTACAGACTCAACCACCAAACAGAGTGCCGCTGTAGATTTACCAACTAAGATCAACATCATATGAGAACTTACACACAGTGCACTTTACTCTTGGTACACTGCTCTTCCTTCTTCCACAAGTACACAGCAGAGCAGTTAATCTGGCACAAACCACCCATCCAACACAGCATGCTGTCTGCAAGAGGAAACGACAACAGAGACCCTACAGCAATCAATGTAAACAGAATCACTGTATACAGTGGCTTGACTTAAGCCTAGAAAGCATAGGCAAACCAGGGTTTTTGTTTTATTATCAGCCCTCCTTTGTTGGATGTGCATTCAGAAGACAGACATCAAGGAAGGCTACAATGATCACATAAAAAAAATTAAGTAACAAAAGAATTCCAATACTGCTGTGCTTCAAAAATAAAGGTTTAGGTCCAAAAAAAAAAAAAATTAAAACCTTCATTTTGACCTTGTATCTCAGAGATAACCAAGCAGGAACTGCAAAGCCTCTCTTTGCAGCTGTTTCCAGGTATGTGTATGTTCATATAAAAAATATTTTAATACTGACCTTCTTTATAGATAGATACACTAACTCACTTGTTTTATTACACAGCTATTGACATCCAGCAGGGTAATTCATGATTCGTTTTCACAGCCACATTTCCAAAGTGATCTGTTCCAGAAGCCTCCATTTCTGTTCTAAGCACACATAATACTCCATGTAGTCAGGAAATAAAATACATCTCCAATTTACAGAATGCAGATATAGCCTCCTCTCTATCCATTCAATCTCCCGGAACTGCAAGTTAATAAGCACTAGTAGTTCACGGGGGAAAAAAACAGACAAGACCAGTGTTCTACTCCTACAAAATTAGGAGATAAAGTCTACCAGTGACAGCAACCCTGAAAATGCCAACAAAAGAAACCAGAAAAATATTGTATTTGATAAGGCCATCTGATTACTGTATGCAGAGTTCAGTGACAATCATTATACCTCAGGCAATCATCAAGTGTACCCTATAGCTCTGCCACTGCTACCCACACACAGCACCAAGTAGCCTTAGTTAAGAGTGAGCAAATTAGAAAGGGCTTTTTGACACGGTCTACCTGCAGGAACGACTAAGGGCAGCACTTGGTTAGTTCTAAATATACTGTTTTACTTCTCTTTCAGACTGATTCTGCTTTTAAACCAGAGGTAAGATGAGCCCATGGTGGGCAGGAGGGCAGGCATCTCTGGTTGCTGCCTCCTTGAAGGACACCCAGGATATGAAAAATTAAAGTTCTTTCTAAATAATGGTAAGTGAAGGTATTTCCCAGTCCATTGAATAGTCTTCAGTTTAACTGCACAAGCAAACCCAGAGACACATTTGAAGTAAGTTCTTTGGGCAGTCTGTACGCATCAATACTGTATCTTCAGAAGCTGCCAGAGTGATGAAACACTACCAGTTCTAAATCAAGCACATCAACCTAACAGCCAAGGGAAAATGCACCAAATATAAATGAGCCCTGTCTCATTTTGTCATCGTACAATTTTTAGCTGGCATTGCCCTCTAAATATATACAGATGAGAGCACAATTAATAATAATTCACTAACACAACACTTGCCAGGTTTAAAATAGGAAGCATACCGTATTGATGGGTTCCCCCTTAGCTGTATTTTCTATGGTCTCATTTGCACAGGAACAGCTGCTTTCCAGATTTTTTTTCACTATTAGCACAGTGTATTGCTCAAGCACTACAGGAAACACTCTAGTACAGCTCAATGGCTTTGGTGTCACTACGCACACATACACCCTTTTCTTGGGAATTGTATCTCTGATTACACAATTACTATTTTATACAACAATCCTCACATGTAAATGAACATCCCTCCTATCAAAGCAATTTTCAGAGCCTTGCCTAAAGGTTTAACATTTAGATTTCAGCAAGACCATAGCCATAACGAAAGAGGTTAGGAATATTTAGACAAGTTTTTCTAGCCTACTAATCCTCTAATTAACTGCTCAGCTTACCCTACTAAATACATCTGACCAATCTGCTTCTAGAAGACACAGCAGCTATACAAACCTTGTTTGGACAAGTATGTCCAACAGACATCAACAGACTTCAGTCAGACTCTGCACAAGTTGCATTTTATTTTTACTTTCCCAAACTCTATGTGGATGGCAGTAAGTATGTGTATATGTGTACTTAAAAAAAAAAAAACAAAAAAAAAAACACCACAAAACCTAAACCCTTTAAACCCTTTCAGGAAAAAACAGTTCTAAACAGGCTAATGTTTTGCTTCTTGCACCACTGAAATCTAATGTTTGTAAGTAACTTTATCTCAGTACTTCTAGGATGTATTACTTCAGCCAGGGTCACACTGAGCACCACAACATGCAAGGGAAGCCATGTCCCATCCCAGACAAATCAAACATCTTTGGACAGTAAACAAAGTGTTTGTGTTAATCAGAACAGCAAATTAAATTGGGAGAAAAAGTCAGAAAGAAAAGGAAGCAGAACACCAATGAGAGGCGAGTCACATTTGTGAATGGCTGTCAGCTACGGCACACCACAGCCATTCATCAAAAAAATTGGGTTAGAACAAATACAACAAAAAGGGATGGCTTGTTTCCTAGCAAAATATGACTAAAATGCAAGTGAATATTCGATTAAAATTAGAAGCCCATTTGAATTCAACCTGAGTGTTCTGCAAGCCAGAAAATTTACCACCATGCATAAACTTAGCAAATAATGTCACCAATCCAACACAAGATATCAAATTGCATATCTAATATTATAGTAGCTATTTTACAAAGTTGGTTTTTTATCACTGCCTCACAGGACTAAATTTCATTCAAAAAAAAATTCCCTATCTCCATTCACTTAAATTTATGAAATTACAGTTTTAAAAAGCAGAAATACCAGAGTCTTTATAACCAGCCACCTCGTATCTCTGCCTAGTCTTATAGCCATATGCATGGTTAATAGAGTTCTATGTTCAGAGCTGAAAGTAGCACCACCATAAAAACCAAAAATTGATCACTGTACTACAGAGACCCTTACAAAGAAAAGGCCCCTGCAATCTGATGCATTTTAATGTGTCTAAATCAAACTCTTACTTCGTATGCACACACAAGGAAACAGAAATTTTAATTTTCATTTTATAAACTTTATATAAAATAATTCAGGTATCTTTAAAGCTTTACAGCTTAGGAAAATTCCATCCCATAGATTTTAATTTCCAGGAAACTCTTAAAGTGGTAATCCCTGTTACACACTGCATTGCAGTTACATGGCAGTGGTAAGAACAACCCAAACAAATGCTAAGCAATAGCTTGTAACACTAATACTAGAGTCCACTGCTTCATTGTACAGATCCTCACAAATGGAGTCTTTTCCTATACCACCGAGGTCTGAAGAAAAAGCCACCTCCATGATTGTTTTACCTCAGTTACACAGCTCATTAAGTTCACCTTTTCTTTTATCAAAAAAGGACAATCAATAGGCTATTTCAAGATTCACTACCAGAAACATCCCTGCTACACTTGCACAGAATCACTTACAGCCACAGTTAATAACCTTCAAATTAAGAAAGGCTGACTCAAAATAGAAAAAAAAAAAAAAGAAAGAAAAAAAAATAACCCAACACAAAACATTCAACTCCTCTAAATACCTTGTAATATGCTCTCACAATTGTAAAAGCACATTTTCTTTCCAAATTAAGCTGGTTACTGTAATTAAGCAATTCTAACAACACAGCAAATGTCTTCCCTAATACAGAAATCTCTACTCAAAGTATTATTTCTATCACCAGATCTTTCAAAAATTTCCTCCACAACTGGTGAGTCTAAGGTAGCACACCATTCTAAGACAGAGCTGTTAAATACCCCTTGCATCGGAGCACATTCGAGCCATTATTAAGTTATACAGCTGCTATTTACATACAGGTTGCATTTTCTTCCCTTGACGAGCTTCTTCCATGCTGATGTGCAGAAGCGGAGAATGCCCTTGTACGAGACCCTGTAATGAACCTCCCAGGAGATCAGAGCCTGCGCATACATGACTGCTTTAGCTCGCTCTGCTTGACACAGATGTACTCCGGGAAATTGCTCCCCAGCCAATCGCTCCCGCTCCAGCCTCTCATCTCCCAGGCCACTGATTGCAGCTACCGCAGGGTCGCACCGCAGCAGGACGGGCAACACGGCATGCCTTCAATTCCAGCTCGCGGAATACCAAACAAGGAGCTGAAACGCAGCCCCACACTTAACATTTTCTGCATCAACAGCTGCTGAGAACAGCTCCAAGGTAATGTTTTTGCTCTGATCCAAGACTTCATTAGCACTGCAAAATGAAAACACATTTGTACCTCAGGTCCCAGAACAGAGCAACCCAGAAGTCAAACATCTGCTAAGTGAGTTTATTGCTGGATTATCAACCTTTCACCGAATACTCATTCTAAAGCAGGTGGTTTTTTACACAAGCCATGTATTCTTGTTCAACCAAGTAAACCACGGCTTCCTAAAAGGAAAACCACCCCTTTTTCTTTTTTCCTGTTGAAGAGGTAAAAAAGCCTTGCTGTTAGCTGAAATTAATCTCCTGTCTCCCCCCTGACTAAGATGGCTCTCTGTTCCAGGGTAAGAAGCAAGCAGCAGTACTTTTTCCTTGCTTAAGACAATCTTAGAAAAATGCAACCTTCACTCCAGCAGGTCAAATTTGTATCTTCATTTCAGTCTTTCCCTCTTCATCACTGACATACCTTAATCTCCTTGCCCCATCATAAAACACATGGGAAAACTGGCTCTTTAAGGTGTGATCCATAAGTTAACCTTCATGACATGCCAGTGCCTTCCTTGTTCTTTCATTCTTTCATTCCTACTTCTTGTATGATGAGAACTCCAGCAACAAAGCTGGACTGGTACCACCCCAACCAAAAATGACTATGATAAAATAAAACAAGTAACATACTGTTCATAAACTTGGTGCAAATACCAAAAAAAGACATTGTGCAACTGTGAAGACTGTGCTGCAATCACCTACCTGCACAGAAATCAGGCAGTCACATTCAGTTCCTCTCACTGCCTTTCTCAGCCCAGAAAATTCTCTAACCATAAACCAATAAAAGCATTCTCAGATAGTGCTGACAAGAGAGTTGAAAAGTTTGTTTCTACTCTGTAAATATATGTTCACTCTAACACATGTATGTATCTTTTCACTTCCACACTCTCGAAAGCCTCACTGCTGCCATACATAAATAGCCATGCACTAAATGATTCATACAGGAAGCACAAAGTTAAACAAAAATATCAGATACCCTAACTCTTAGTGCTCTCTTCTCAACTGCGAATCCTAAATAAAACCTATTCCTTCCATAATGCAGAACACGGATTCATACAGTTCTTCATCTGCTCAGATGAACACTGAAAAAGCTATGCTGAATTGTGTCCTGGTGACTCTCCCATATTTCAAGGCACTGCTCCTTAGCATAAATCCCCACGAAAAGTAATTCAGTTGCTACAAGTACAAAAAGATGGTTTGTTTACATTGGGGGAAAAAGGTTGTCTATTCCTTTGGGATAGAATAAAGTGGGTAGGAATCACAGCTTTGATTATTTATTTTCTTTATTTTTATAAGTTTGGGAAAGAACACTTGCTTAGTTTGGAAACTTACAAAAAAACCCCACCTCTCTGAAGCAGCTTACTGAAATCGCTTTACAGTCTGTAGTCAACCAATTCCCAGGTAATAGTCACTCAATCTTGGAACAAAACCAAAAAAACCCAAAAAAACAAAACAAACAAACAAAAAAAAAAAAGGCAAAACCAAAAACAAACAACAAAACCCACCCCCCATGACTCAGAAGCTTTATTCATTTTTTAAAAAATAGAAAGCAAAGAACATGTTCATGAAGAGCCAAGCTGAAAAATCCAACACTCCAAAATATAAACAGGTTTTTTTCAAACAGATGGAAGGTTTTGTCTTGTAAGTCCTATATTAAAACACTTTGTGGATAAACATCTGCTCTTCCCTAAGAATACAAGGAAAAGGCTTTGCATTAAATGGAGAACAACACAGCAACTTCAAACTGCAACTGCCTCAACATGTCTCACTACAGAACTATTCTAAAACAAACTGTAGGCAAATATATTCAAAATTATCACATCCTTGAACATGTTCAGTGACAACACTGTGAGAACTCAGCAGAACTATTTGTGCTGCAGCAATATTTTAACCATATGCTTTATGTTGCAAAAGAATCTCTATGAAGTGTATAATGGCTTTTTTAAAAACAAAAAGAAACATAAGTAGCTATCATGAAACATACACTTTCTCCATCAATTCATCCTTCTTAATTTTCACTTTTATGCCCCTTCAAGCTACACTTATTTGATCTTACCTAGGTGTACAAAAGCACATTTTTGAAAGACAGATCCAAAAGAGTATGTATCTCTTATCCAGACAGGACCGAAATATTTCTTTGGAGCTCCTAGGTCTTTGAAAAACTTTTCATCTTTTCACAAGCGATATGTAACCATGATCCCAGTCCATCATGAAGTGACAGGGAAGTGACTTCCTGCAAGGTCTGCAGAGTGTTTAGCAGGCAGAGCTGTGCTTAATCTGCCATTCTGAAATGGCAGGACATTTCAAGTACCTGCAGTGAGCAGGACTGAGCTCTCAGCAGGAGTTACCACAGGAGCTCCAGCCCAGTTGCTTTCAGACAGAGCCAGAAATGAGCACAAGGAAACTGGGTGCTTCTTTGCTTGCAAGGAGGCCATGCTGACATACCCATACACCTAGCCCTCATATGAGGTTTCTATTGATACTTTAAAATCCTGTTTCGGGGGGTGAGGAGTGGGGTGTTACAAATTGCATCCATAATCCAAATTCAACACTTCCTTATACAAACAAATCAGAGCAGGGAGTTGGACTTGATGATTGCAATGGGCCCCTTCCAACTTGAGATATTCTATAGTACTATGACCATCTTTTCCAACACTGCGGCCCCCAAAAAACAATCCAGTTTCTGCCACCATTCTCCATGCATATGAAAGGGTAGCATCTAACAAACTCAAAGCACCTCTCTATAGAAAAGAATATAAAAACCAAGAAATACTTATGAGACAGCATGACAATACTTCTAACTGAGGCTTTATTTTAGAGGGGGTGAGGCTGGCCCAGGTCAGCCTGGGGGGAGTTAGGAGGGAGATTAAGGGGGTTAAGATGATGCAAGGGCAAGATGTATGACACAGTCTAATTTTGCTATGTCAAATACCACTATGGATGGTGTTGTTCAGCTTCTTATTAAATGGGAACTTACTAACTCAAGAAGAACAGCTTCCTATGAATTTATTACACAGAAACTAAATATAAGGTATTCCTCCAAGGAGATGTTATTGCCTTAGCAAAGGAACACAGAAACCTTTGCAGGCAGTGGCTCATCATGCAATGAATCAAAACTAGCCATAAAATCCAAATGTGACTGCTTACAAGTGTTTTTCAGAATAAAACTTCTACATAACAGCTAGTTACCAAGGCGTACATCTGCTCAGCACGCTTCAGCTTGCCTCAGTTTGCACCGGCACGTACACATGGAACAGGGTGTTTCCAAAAAAAGAATGAGGAAGAAAAAAAGCCAGATCTATTGCATGCAGATATTCTCTGGTGTATTGCCCCAGTAGTGGACTCCTGGGTTTCACAGCACACTGTGGGAGCGCTGACAGAAGCCACTGGGGTGCTGAGAGCGAGCACAAGGCAAATCACCAGTTTAAGGCCTCCTGACATTGCACAATTACCCATCATTTGGACTGCTGAGCACTTCCTCTCCAGAGAGGATACCACTGACATTCATAAGCCAAACCCTCATTAACAGCAAGATTACTATGCCATACTGTACTGCGTGCTACTTCATTGATCACCCCACAGCCCCCATCTGCATACATTGATAAAGCAGAAAAACAAAAGATGTGTGCAGAGTTTTTGAGCACTTATTCCTGGACTCAAAAACATCCCTCAACAGAGAGAGATGGATGAAACTGACCATGTTCAAACAGAACCCCACCAAGACTTCACTCCAACATGTATGAGCATGAGGTCACACATGTGCACTGAGCTAGACTAGGGGGTGTTGGGTCATTTGATTTGTTGGGGGCTTAAGGGGGTTGGGTTTTTATGCTTTGGTTTTCTTTTTTGGGAGGGGGGTGGCATGTGGTGTGGGCATGAGGTGTGGGATGAGGATCATGTTCTAAATTCAACGCTACTCTCTTTACAACTACAACATATTCCTCATCACTTGCCATATGTTTAAATGTTTTACAATCACTTGGACAAATATTTTGAATCATAGAATGATTTGGGTTGGAAGAGTACCTTGAAGATCATCTACTTCCGAGCCCTGGCTGTGGACAGGGACGCCTTCAACTAGACCAGAGCCAGAAAAGGCTCTATTACATAAAAATCAAGGCCAGACTGGCCCCAGACATTGATGTTTACACACTCACCCTACCACAAAGTCCTGGGCAAGGGGAAGCTGCCCAAGTAACCTGCAACTGTGAAAGCAAAGTTCTTCAGAAGAACAGAGAAGATCAAAGAAACTGCTGGTGCCTGTACATTTGTGGCATAAAAAATTTTGGCTTATTAATTTTTTTTTTAACAAAGGCAATAAAGAAAAGAAGTATCACCAGCATTGGTGGTTCAGTGGTAGAATTCTCGCCTGCCACGCGGGAGGCCCGGGTTCGATTCCCGGCCAATGCAGTCTGTACTTTTAGGGAAGCAATTCTCTCCCTCTACTCTGCTCTCGTGAGACCCCACCTGGAGTGCTGCATCCAGCTCTGGGGACCCCAACGCAGGAAGCACATCAACCTGTTGGACCAAGTCCAGCAGAGGCCAGGATGGAGCACCTCTCCTACAAGAAAAGGCTGAGAGAACTATGTCAGTCCAGCTCAAAGAGGCTTTGGTGTGACCTAAGTGTGGCCTCTCAGTACCTAAAGGGAGCCTATAAGAAAGATGGAGAGACACCATTTACAAGAGCATGTAGTGACAGAACACGGGGAATGGCTTCAAACTGAAAAGAGAGTAGGTTTAGATTAGATATTAGGAAAAATTTTTTACTGTGAGGGTGGTGAGGCACTGGAACAAGTTGCCCAGGGAAGCTGCAGTTCCCCCATCCCTGAGGTGTTCAAGGCCCAGTTGGATGGAACTCTGAGCAACCTGGTCTAGTTGAAGGCATCTCTGTCCATGCCAGGGGGACTGGAACTAGGTGATGGTGCCTTCCAACCCAAACCATTTTATGATTTGACAATTCTGATTACAGAATAAACATGTATCTTAGCTAATATTCATTTCAGAGAACTAGCACTGCCAATGCTGGTTTGGTTTGTGGCGTGTTTTTTGATGTTTTTGTTTGGGTTTTTTGCCAGCTTCACAAGCTGAATCAGCTTATAGGAAAGGAGACAGGACAAAGCGGAAATGACACCTCCCCTTCAAAGATCAGGATCTAGTTAGTCCAGCTCATCCTCACCATGAAGCCGTATCTTAAGATACGTACTTTCTTGCCAAAATTTCTTCCATTTTCCTCTCGCAATTCTAAAGTACATCAGAGTATTTTACATGTCTGAAAAGTCTGAAATAACCTTTATAAGGGAAGATATTGCTAGACAAAAAAACCTGTAAGAGCTTGAAACTCCTGGGAACTAATCTAAGGTCCTTCTGAAGGGCCACTGAAGGGACATTTAAAAAGGGATCCACTTCTGTTTCTTATTTGCCTTGCCTACCATCATGTAAAGCTATACAGCTGAGCTCCTTTAGTTTCTCTTTACAAAAAGCAAGTATTTGATTTTCTGAGATACTAAGAAGCGTACTGTTTTCACTGTGTCTGACTGGGAGGTTCTGGGAGAAGTCATTTTAAAAGTAAGGTGTTGATTCTGACACAACTGATTCATGCATGCCATCATTACATGGTACTCATTTTACAGCAAAGTTCAGTTCACAACATGCAAAGGAAAACTGAGACGGAGATGTAAAAATTAGCTAAAAAAACCCCCTACCTCTTCTGTAGCTACTTCATCCTTTGTTTCAAGGACAACTACTGATACTGTTTGCAGTATTTTTGTGTGTGTGCATTTTGTGAGTAACCATGCAGAGAGCAGTCTACAAATACAGTACATCTAAGAAAGACGAGTTTTTCTTATAAAGAGAAAAAAATAATGCTGTAGGACTCCATCTGTAAATATACGACTTGAGGGGCTATTTAGTAAGAAAAGTTGCCCACATCCAACACACAGCAGGCAAATTAGACACTCTTGATTTGTTTAACACTTAGAATCCTTTACTTTAGAGAACATTAGCATTATTTACATGGGAGTTCTAACCAGCCAAGAACTACTAAAAAGAGTGCTCTCTGGAAATGTTTTTTTAATTACTTTAAAATAAGAAACAGAAGTTACCTGTCTTCCTAATAAAGCCAGAGACCACATTTCCACACACCTTAATCTGTACACTGCCATCCAGTAGCACAAATACAGGTTTAAAGCAAAGACTGACTTTTAGTGAAATTGGAGCATGCACAACAAAGAACTTAAACAATCTTTTGACTTTCACATTGGCTTCTGGAAGACAGACAGTTACATAACCTTGCATAAAGTCTACCCATAAAAATTCTACTGCCATGATTTTCTTGTAAAGCAAATTCGAACTTGCAGAGGAAACTTACACCAGCCAAGCTCCTTGCAGCAATAGCAATTCTGACCAGCCCTAGGAATTCTAAAGCTGGCATCAAATAAATAAAAGTCATGGCCCGGGACACAAAGTCCCCTCCTGCATTCTCTGCCTCAACTTGAAAAGATGTCCTTACAAACACAATTGATCCTACTGACAGACAGAAAAATAAAAGTCAAATACGCAGTAAACCAAACACTAAGACAAATACATAAAATGCATCATCCAGATTGGAGACCTAAGCAGAAGACCTTCCAGCATTATGAATCAAATAGGCTACACCCAATGGCTACAAGAAATGTATCTTAATATTTGCAATTCAGGATTTTACAGCTAGCAGGAAATTTTTAAATGCTGAAAAAATGTAAGAGTTCATCTCGACAATGCCATCTGTATCTGGCAACCAAACGAATTTTTTACAAATATGAGATAAAGGAAAAAAAAAAAAAACCTAGGTAACTAGGTCTCCAGAATATGTATTTCTTTCTGATACTACCAAATCTGTAAAGAAGCCATCTGCACAGAATCCAGTACTTGCTTTTACTGTGACATATAAAACAGGAACAATGCAGCTTACGGTCCTGGGGATGTCTTACGGTATCTGCAATCAGATATCTTAATTGCATATGCATTAATATGACTTTAGATGTTCAAGTGGGTTTTTCTGGGGATGAAGAACATCTTTACATGAAAGCTTTTAGCAACCAAACCAAGCTTTCATCATTACATGATTCCAAAAGGCTGTGTTCCACCTCAAACTGATATAGAAGAGAGCTTGAGAAAATAAACACAAGATATATGAGAAACAACACTTAAGATTAGCAATATTGAAACTTTCTCACCTCCTGCCAAAAGCAACATGCAAAGAAATATTTAAATAGGAAAATTTGAATATACTTGTCCTCCAGGCAACTACCCATGTTTCTAATGATAAAGTTTTTAATTTGCCTAAATCATACATCCCTTTCTCCATTGTTACTTCACCTAAGTCTGGGCACACACAAAGAAATTAACCTATCCACTAAATTATTTGGTTTTATTCTCGCATTTCTTCAAAGGACTGACTTTACAGAAGCAAGTCAACTGCCTGTAACCAGGCTGGAAAAGTGGCACCACCGGCATGTTGCAAGGATCTCCTGTGTACAAAACAAACAGAACCAAACTGGCTCCTACTGCACACTAACTTTGATCAAATGAGATCATATCTGAATGACAGTAAGGCATTCAACTTTGGCAGAAAGTGGTACCTTTTTACTAACATTTGAATACACTTTGATATTTGGGGCAGCACAACACCGTATCTTTTGCTTATCTTAACATCAACTTCAGAGCTTCTGTCTGAGATTTAGTGCATTTCCATAGAAGCAANATTAGATATTAGGAAAAATTTTTTACTGTGAGGGTGGTGAGGCACTGGAACAAGTTGCCCAGGGAAGCTGCAGTTCCCCCATCCCTGAGGTGTTCAAGGCCCAGTTGGATGGAACTCTGAGCAACCTGGTCTAGTTGAAGGCATCTCTGTCCATGCCAGGGGGACTGGAACTAGGTGATGGTGCCTTCCAACCCAAACCATTTTATGATTTGACAATTCTGATTACAGAATAAACATGTATCTTAGCTAATATTCATTTCAGAGAACTAGCACTGCCAATGCTGGTTTGGTTTGTGGCGTGTTTTTTGATGTTTTTGTTTGGGTTTTTTGCCAGCTTCACAAGCTGAATCAGCTTATAGGAAAGGAGACAGGACAAAGTGGAAATGACACCTCCCCTTCAAAGATCAGGATCTAGTTAGTCCAGCTCATCCTCACCATGAAGCCGTATCTTAAGATACGTACTTTCTTGCCAAAATTTCTTCCATTTTCCTCTCGCAATTCTAAAGTACATCAGAGTATTTTAAATGTCTGAAAAGTCTGAAATAACCTTTATAAGGGAAGATATTGCTAGACAAAAAAACCTGTAAGAGCTTGAAACTCCTGGGAACTAATCTAAGGTCCTTCTGAAGGGCCACTGAAGGGACATTTAAAAAGGGATCCACTTCTGTTTCTTATTTGCCTTGCCTACCATCATGTAAAGCTATACAGCTGAGCTCCTTTAGTTTCTCTTTACAAAAAGCAAGTATTTGATTTTCTGAGATACTAAGAAGCGTACTGTTTTCACTGTGTCTGACTGGGAGGTTCTGGGAGAAGTCATTTTAAAAGTAAGGTGTTGATTCTGACACAACTGATTCATGCATGCCATCATTACATGGTACTCATTTTACAGCAAAGTTCAGTTCACAACATGCAAAGGAAAACTGAGACGGAGATGTAAAAATTAGCTAAAAAAACCCCCTACCTCTTCTGTAGCTACTTCATCCTTTGTTTCAAGGACAACTACTGATACTGTTTGCAGTATTTTTGTGTGTGTGCATTTTGTGAGTAACCATGCAGAGAGCAGTCTACAAATACAGTACATCTAAGAAAGACGAGTTTTTCTTATAAAGAGAAAAAAATAATGCTGTAGGACTCCATCTGTAAATATACGACTTGAGGGGCTATTTAGTAAGAAAAGTTGCCCACATCCAACACACAGCAGGCAAATTAGACACTCTTGATTTGTTTAACACTTAGAATCCTTTACTTTAGAGAACATTAGCATTATTTACATGGGAGTTCTAACCAGCCAAGAACTACTAAAAAGAGTGCTCTCTGGAAATGTTTTTTTAATTACTTTAAAATAAGAAACAGAAGTTACCTGTCTTCCTAATAAAGCCAGAGACCACATTTCCACACACCTTAATCTGTACACTGCCATCCAGTAGCACAAATACAGGTTTAAAGCAAAGACTGACTTTTAGTGAAATTGGAGCATGCACAACAAAGAACTTAAACAATCTTTTGACTTTCACATTGGCTTCTGGAAGACAGACAGTTACATAACCTTGCATAAAGTCTACCCATAAAAATTCTACTGCCATGATTTTCTTGTAAAGCAAATTCGAACTTGCAGAGGAAACTTACACCAGCCAAGCTCCTTGCAGCAATAGCAATTCTGACCAGCCCTAGGAATTCTAAAGCTGGCATCAAATAAATAAAAGTCATGGCCCGGGACACAAAGTCCCCTCCTGCATTCTCTGCCTCAACTTGAAAAGATGTCCTTACAAACACAATTGATCCTACTGACAGACAGAAAAATAAAAGTCAAATACGCAGTAAACCAAACACTAAGACAAATACATAAAATGCATCATCCAGATTGGAGACCTAAGCAGAAGACCTTCCAGCATTATGAATCAAATAGGCTACACCCAATGGCTACAAGAAATGTATCTTAATATTTGCAATTCAGGATTTTACAGCTAGCAGGAAATTTTTAAATGCTGAAAAAATGTAAGAGTTCATCTCGACAATGCCATCTGTATCTGGCAACCAAACGAATTTTTTACAAATATGAGATAAAGGAAAAAAAAAAAAAACCTAGGTAACTAGGTCTCCAGAATATGTATTTCTTTCTGATACTACCAAATCTGTAAAGAAGCCATCTGCACAGAATCCAGTACTTGCTTTTACTGTGACATATAAAACAGGAACAATGCAGCTTACGGTCCTGGGGATGTCTTACGGTATCTGCAATCAGATATCTTAATTGCATATGCATTAATATGACTTTAGATGTTCAAGTGGGTTTTTCTGGGGATGAAGAACATCTTTACATGAAAGCTTTTAGCAACCAAACCAAGCTTTCATCATTACATGATTCCAAAAGGCTGTGTTCCACCTCAAACTGATATAGAAGAGAGCTTGAGAAAATAAACACAAGATATATGAGAAACAACACTTAAGATTAGCAATATTGAAACTTTCTCACCTCCTGCCAAAAGCAACATGCAAAGAAATATTTAAATAGGAAAATTTGAATATACTTGTCCTCCAGGCAACTACCCATGTTTCTAATGATAAAGTTTTTAATTTGCCTAAATCATACATCCCTTTCTCCATTGTTACTTCACCTAAGTCTGGGCACACACAAAGAAATTAACCTATCCACTAAATTATTTGGTTTTATTCTCGCATTTCTTCAAAGGACTGACTTTACAGAAGCAAGTCAACTGCCTGTAACCAGGCTGGAAAAGTGGCACCACCGGCATGTTGCAAGGATCTCCTGTGTACAAAACAAACAGAACCAAACTGGCTCCTACTGCACACTAACTTTGATCAAATGAGATCATATCTGAATGACAGTAAGGCATTCAACTTTGGCAGAAAGTGGTACCTTTTTACTAACATTTGAATACACTTTGATATTTGGGGCAGCACAACACCGTATCTTTTGCTTATCTTAACATCAACTTCAGAGCTTCTGTCTGAGATTTAGTGCATTTCCATAGAAGCAATAATTTCGTATCTGATTTCAACAACCTTTTATAGACTTCCTCAAAAACTGAGGTTTCCAAAAGGACCTGTCTTTTCAATTTGAACCAGTTTTTATTGTTAATTATGAAAATCAACACTAGCAGAAGTATTACTTTTTAAAAAAAAAGCATATAAAGCAAACTCATTCAAGCATAATGAGACAAATAAATGGCTATTTTAAAATATTTATAACCAGGTCAACTGTCTACTAAAAAGCTATTTATGCTGTCTGAGGTCCCTGCACATTGACAGGAACTCAAAGAAAGTGTAAGATGCCTTCTTCTCACTGGGACAAAACAACTGTGCCAAAAGAAAGTGCTCACATTAAAGGAAAACTGAACTACAGCTCAGTTTAGAATTACAACATCCATAACACGACACTAGGGGGAACCTGAAAGCAGTCCATTTCAAAAGTCTCTTGCACACACTGATCCTGCCATTAACCCCAAATTTTCACTCATGGACAAGTGATTTAGATATATAAGAGAAGATAACTTCTTTCAGACAACTGAGATCGTAATGCTTAAATATTTAAAGTGTTGTCATACAGACTATGCAACCGGGAAAAAAAAAAAAAAATCAGTGTTCTGATAGCCTCAAAAAGGAAGCTATTGTATAGTAGTACAGGCAGCATCCATCACTCTCTCTTCTTACAGCTCTTCCAGTCTTTTCCATTGAAGAAAATTATCAAGCTGCATACTAAATACCAAGAGAAGTATGTTAAACAAAAATCAGTTTAAAAGACTGCAATGCTTATTGGCACTTACTGTTTAGGAAATGAAGCAAAACATATCAGTCTGAAGAACAGTTTATTCTATGTATTTGAAGCCTGTTTCTATGTTTGACTCTTTCCATAATGTAACTGGATTTTTGGTAACACATAATACAGTGTTATGAGCAATTTACACATATTTATAAACATATGTTCTCTCCTAAACAGTAGCATCCCAAATACACTGCAGAACAGAGGAACTATAACAATTCTGACTTTTGGAACCACTGTGTCAGCAGGCTTCACTTCTTCTCTGGGTCTTTCTAAATGCTCTAGAAGAATAAAAAGCATTAGGAGACAAAGACAAGCATGTAGTTTTGAGAGATTTCATTAGCAACGTTCACAGCCTAACACTTTATAAGAAGCAGGTTGGAGGAAGAGAGTGATGTAAGAGACAGGTCACTACGGGTTTCCTGAAACTCACCCACTTTCTTTAAACAGTAATTTTGTTGCTTTAATAGCTCTGTGTACTTACTGACACTTCAAAGCTGTATCATATTCTGTAACTAAGCTTTCCCAAAATCCCCTGTACTCTTTCAAATAACCAAGTATTATCCAGGTGTTGCAAACTAACTTGATTAAAGTCTTTTTTGCTCATGTTATCAAAAGAACTATCAATGTATATTAATAAATACACAAACGTTTACAGTTAGACTTGAAGATCTTACAGGTCTTTTCCAACCTGGTTAATCTTATGATTTCAATTATTATAATGGAGATGTATCAGTGCTTACAATGCTGAAGTAGAACATTCTTAACATTTTCTATTAATTCTGAAGCATCAACTAAAATACAATTTTTCAAACACTATCCTCTTCACCAAGATTTTATGAACAAATAGCAATAAAGTCACAACACCAAAAAAAAAAAAAAAAAAAAACAAAAAAAAAAAAAAAAAAAAAAAACCCAAAAAAAAAAAAAAAAACCCACCCCTCTGTTTAAGTTCCTTCTATTGGAAATTTATAGAACTGCAGAGGAAAATTCTACCTATTGTAAATTAGAAAGCCACCGAAGGAGCTGTTCACAACAGGATAATACTAAGAAGCCATGAATGTAACTTACCCACACTACACTGCCTTGCCAATCAGGGGCCACTTCTTTACAAACATATCATGAGCATGCCTTGAATTACAGGCACTCTCTGTCACACTAATAGGGAAACACAGAAAAACAGTCACCACTACATATTTAAAAACAGGAACCTCACTCAGCCCTCAGCTGCAAGGGAAGATAAATTGCTAAATTCTCAGCTTCTCCGTTGTGAGGTAGCTGTATGCTCTAGAACTTTCTATTATGAAAAGAGTTGATCCTTCTCAAGTGCAGTCTTAGAATACCATGACAGGACCACATCCAATTATTCTGTTTAAAGCAAGTAATTCTGGCTGTTTCATTACATCTGCTCTCTGAACAACTTTGATGTAAATCGCTGTTCCCACTAAAAGGACTTCCATCAAACTACTTGATACAAGTAAGTTTAACACATTAACTTAAATAATTAGCAGAGGACACTTAACAAAGACCAACTTCCTCATGTACAAAGAGTTCCATGATCAACTGCACCAAGAGCTTTGCTTCTTTGCCATGGGCTCCTTTAGTCTTGTTGCTTCACTTGTAACAAACAGTTTCCAGGTCTGGATTTTTTTATGGCTTGGACTGATACAGGATTACTGACCTTGTTATCATATAGAATATAAAGTATGTAACTTATTTGAACTTTTGTCCCCACTGGTGACACAAAATTAGGAGATCACTGCTTTTGACTGTCTCAAAGCATGATCACAATGTATATGAAAGGGGAAACAGGTTTATTTTTATAGGTTCTTCAGTTTCTGGTATTTCAACACAGCTGCTTTCTTAGAACCTAAGGGGTTTAGAAGCCCTTTCTTCAGTAATATGAACAGCACAAGGCAGGGAGAACCAAACTTCAAAAGAATACAGTCATATCCAGGACACGATTTACATTTCAGCTTTTACTATCTGCCTAGAACTAATACGCCGGCGGCTGTGGCCGAGTGGGTAAAGCCGCCGCCTCTGGATCCGTGCTCCTTCTCGGAAGGATGCCGGTTCGAGTCCTGCGGGTCTCGCTCTGCCAACTTCGTCCGGGCTTGCCCCGGCCAAGGCTAGGGAGCGTCCCAGGGCTAAAGGGGGTGGGGCCAGTTCCGCACACGCTGAGCTCCACGTAATAAATCCATTCGCGCAGGCATAAAAAAGCATCGTCGTTCGCGACGGCTAGCCACACGCAGAACTAATACACTGGAAAGCTGCAGTGGGTCTCTGTCTGGTTTTTAAAGGGAAACCATGCTCTAAAATTACAGTCATCGATAGGAATAAGAAAAGCACTTCACTTGGAGCTTAGCAACTCATGCCAAAGTTGAGAGATAGTAGCACAGTAACGTGAGGAAAGGTGATGTCAGTCTTTGGTTATACATGAAGCAATATATGAAACACAGAAGTACTGCTGAGTTGCAATTGCCTCTTTCTCACTTTAACAGGAGTACTTGTCTACCAAGACAAGCTTCTCTCAGTGCTGCAGTGTAAGTAACTGTCAGGTTTGCAGGTATGGGGAGAAAGCACACCAACTTTCCAGAGTCACAAAACACTGTTTTTATAGGAGACATCCCATGGGAATCCTTCCACATGACAGGAATATAGACTCATTGATCACACAAAGCAGGGCACTTGGTGACAATCCTGTTCCTTTGAGGCCATCTGTCAACACAGAACCATTTAAACTGGAAAAGGCCCCCAAGATTATGGAGTCCAACCTTTGACCAATTAAACAGACAAGGTTAAGGACAGAAGTCAGGCAAACTTCTTTTTAACAAAGAAAAGCACTGGGTACCAAATAGTACACCAAAATAAAAGTGGAAAGGGAGAACTACAGCCTTGTCAAGATGCCGAAAACTCATCTCTGTTGCTCGCTGTTACACATGACTTTTCCATGGAATGCTTGAGAATTACCTTGAGCACAGAGCCTACAGTAGGACACCACCCAGCTCTCCTCTGCCCCACATCACTCCTCACAGTAAGCCACTTTCTTGATCATTACCTTATTTTAATGATTCCTACCTAAGCAAAAAGAGGCTGAAAGCAGCTCCCAGATTATTCTCTTCTTTTCTGTTTTATACTTTGCTTCAGGAATACTACTAGATTTAAAATATGTTTACTGAGGATCTGTGAATGAAATATTAGACTTGTAGAAGACAGAAGTATTTTAAGAGAGAGCTCCACAGGAGATAACTTCTGCAAATTAAGGTCACTTCGATTCTTTTCTGTAACAATACGTACCTTCTTCCATTTAACTGTAGTACATTTTAAAGATAAATACAATCTGTTCACCAATAAAGAGCCATTGTTCAGTTCTCATTAAACTGTACAGCATGTTGTATCCGTTCACAGCAGTTGGGTGGTTTTCTAAGCAACCCTCAAGATAAGGGAAGGGAAGAGAATTTCCTTTCTGTCTTTGCCCAAGAACCTGTTTAATACTATGAGACAACTAAAGCAAGAAACAGGTTCTTCATATTATGAAGTGGCCGTAAAACGCAAAAATATTTACAGCCTTACTTACAACTGATCCTCTGAGCTTAACAAGAAATAACACTCATGCAAGCCACAACCCAATACACCTCCTTGGAGTTATGTATTCTTTAGTCTTCAGTAGAAATTCAAGCACGTTGTACACTTTCTTTTTGCTTTTTTCACAAACAAGCATGCATACACAAACACAGATACCCTTTCTGTCCCTTCTGCAAGTACTCAGCTCCCCAGCCACAATCCCCTTGGGCTCCCAACAGCTTTCACAGCAGCTGACACCTGTACTGCCTCTGTCCATGTGTCTCACCAGCTCCGGCTACCTCTGTAGACCCTAAAACAAACTTAAACCTCTCCTTCGAGATACGGCCACCATTCTCTAGAAGCTATTTCTGAAGACAGATACACATTTCCCTGGTTCTCTGGTGCCTTCATTGCCACAAAGTTCACTTTCTGGCTACAACCTCTGCCAGCACCTGAAAGAGGACACTTGCGATTTTACTCAAAATACGCAACAGTGATAATTTCAACTCTGAGTATTCTGCAGCAACATCTTAGGGCAACAGACAAGACTACAGCCTCAACTGTTTGAAAATTTATTATCTGAACAGTAGTCATCAAGCACTCCACATTTCTTCCAAGAACAGCCAAAGACAAAATATGTCTTTTGTCAAAAAGCTAAACTTAATTATTTGTGAATGCAATAACCCCCAACACAGTTTTCGAAGTGAGACCTACTCCTGCACCCTTCTCCAAAGAAATACAGCTATAGAGTTGACATATGTGGACTAGCAAGTGCACACCCCTTCTGCAGCACATGGAATACGATCTGGGAAAGTAGACCTGCTTTGAGAACTACTGTTTTAACATGCAAATGCTCACCTTTACATTGCCTTCAGGATCCGGAAGTTTATAATCATCAGACACCCACCCTGGGCTACCATAAATGCAAACACAGTGAATATCCAGTCATAAAACAAACCACAGAGAGAAATTCATTATCTTATTAAACAAAGCAGCGTAGTACAAGTTATTTGCTGTATTAGTTTAGCTAAAATCCCATATGCCAAGCAGGTTACAGTAAGTCAGCCCCATCACCAGTGAGAAAAGCACACGAAACTTTGTTTGCCTGGCTTTTCAAAAGATTCTGCCAATGCAAAGCACAGAATACAAGTAGTAGGTATATTCTTTGACCTTGAGTATATCAAATTTCCTCAGTTCCCTATTTATATTTTGCCCTTCATTTACGTCTTCATAGCAAAGGCAACTTACTCATGCTCGAGAATTAAAGCCTCAGACTAACACTCCCTGGTTTCACTCAATAGAATATGGCCATCTTTTTCCTGAAGTACAAGCCAACAGGCTACCTACAAAGCACAGTTGCACTATACAAAAGTTATAAACAATTGGGAATTGTGTCTATAAATGGAGTGCAATTTATGTGCGTTTAATCATGTCAAACAAAATGTTCCGTTTGACAACTAAGGGTTTTTTATCATGACAAACAAAATCAGTTGGTGAACAGGTGTTCCATTTAAAAAGCAAAAAAAAAAAAAAAAAAACCAACAAACAACACACCACAAAAAAAAAAAACAAGCCAGCATCATGTCCCTATTTAATTTAATCTCTTTCTTGGTGACAAGATTGTTAACTTTTTTTAGGGTCCCCTGTTCTAGAGGTGAGTCTATAACTTTACTTAATTGAAAAATAAATGTTCATTCCACTGACTTTAAGGAAAAATACTCTCAACTTCTCAATAAACTGATCTTCCTCAGCTGAAGCTCTACCTAGAGCATTTGTGTACAAAACAAGGCCCAAGAACATTTATCCTTGCAACACACAGAATCATGTATAGTTATATGTTTCAGTAAAAGCAATCAAAGTTGACGTAGTAAAGTACAGTACACAATATGCTGAAGAAAACCTCTGGTTATGTTCCTAAAAGCAGTGTAAAGAAAGTGCAAGCATTTTGTATAGCAACAGCAGTTAAGACAGGTGATGGATGGCAACACCGATGCCAACAAAGAAAAAAAATGGTTGTTCTTCCTGCTTTGATGGCCATGTATCACTAGCCATTAAAACACAAGAATTTCCACAGAAATCAGTTAAAATAGCTTTAATCAAATTGCTTGCAATTACAATCTAAAATTAAAACTGTCCAATAACTGGTTTTGTAAATTTCATGTATAAGATGAAACATTTCTCTCCATTCCATCATTATCTAACTATCTGCAATTCAACCAAGTATTAATTACAACAGTATCTGCCTTCTTAATTTGCTTTTTGATATCTCTCAGTGGCACAAAAGTGCGACAATGCTAATAAAAAAAGTCAAGCTGGAAAAGGAAAGTATCTCTGCTACTCTTGGGTTTTATCACTTCCTTAAATGAGTCATAACAATAATCAGATGCTATCTGCTTGTTTTCATATAAACAGTTTTAAAATTCATGGCTGGTAGGGTGTACTTATTTGACAAACAAAACGAAGAATTTACCACTAACAGTAACACCAACTGTGGCCAGTCACTAAGAAGTTTCTCATTTCCTTTTTCGTACACAAAGTCTGTCTGGAAATAGTCTGACATATTAAAGAAGTGAATGTGCTTACATAATAGTATATCCTCACAATAATGTTATACAATTCAAAGGGAAAAAAATTCTGAAAATCAGTAGCCTAAAACAAGCAGTAAGTTTAAATACAATCTTTCCAACAGCCTTTTTTAAAATAGAAACAAAGAAGTAATAAATCTGGCAGTAGTCTAAATAATCCTACCTTATTGTTTAGAAATCTAATTAAAGAGCTGCAATCAGTCCTTTGACTTCACAAGTTAGTCAGCGAACCACTAGCACACTTTCTTTTAAGTGTTCTGGGGAGCAACTAGAAAAGAAGATCCTCTAGTTTTGTCAAGCCCTGCTAAGCACCAGTAGTTTCAGTTAAAATCCCTCCATAGACGAAGAAAGTAATTCCTAGAACACAGACCAAAGCTGCAGTGTTTCCACCTACAACAACTTATGTTTACAGATATCACAGAGAGAGAGAGCAGAAAATTCAGGCTTTTCAACTGAAGCATCTCCAAAACGGCAGAACTGCCTCTTGTCTACATAGTGAGGCATTTATTAAATGCTGTTAAGTATTTCAAGGTAAGGTAAAGAGGTGTATATTATTACAGGCACATGACCTGGCAAAACATGAACATCTGTTGTATTTGGTCCCTTCAAGCTGAGAAGCCAAGAAGTCATGTAACATCAGCCAACACAACTACACCAGCCAACTAAAAACTTTAATGACTATTGTTAAAGAACAGCTGCTTTGAAGAAACAGCAGTCGTTAGAGGTAAGCTTGCAATACTGGAGCTATTAAAATAATATTGATGTGATACACCTATCAAAAACCGTGGCGGTAGAACAAAACATTCACATAAACAAGTATTTTAAACCTGTATTGTGAACAGAACTAGATGGCAAAGTTTAATATTTCACAACAGGGTGCTGGGTGCAGCACATCTGTCTCCCAGGGCTCAGCCAACAAGAGGCCGCGAACAGATTGTCACAGCACTTCACAAAACCACAGAGGGCCCTGAAACACTGTTCGAGGTTGTGCAACATGTTACACGGTGACAATTGCCAACGCGATGGTCCCTCGCGCATCAGAGATGCCAACTTCGAGAACCGCGCGGAGAGGATGGCCCCATGCAGGTGGTGCCCTGCACGAAACACCCGCTGCTCCTCCCTGGGGCTGCTCATCAGTGTCCTGTCTCAGCTGATGATGGTGTGCTAGTCTTGACGTGATGAGGGGCCACCAGAAGGACTTGCAGGAGGGGATGAACATGGGGAACACAACACAGAAGGTTTTCATGCTTCCCTTGTGGAAGCAGCCTGTCTGTTGGTCCATCTCGAGTACTTGTACACAGCATGGGATATAACAGCAGGATGACTTAGTTCAAGCACCATTGCAGAGCTATAACCTCATAGGAATTAGAGAGTGATGGTGGGACAGCTCACATGACTGGAGTGCTGCAGTGCTGCAGTGGATGGACAGAGGCTCTTTGAAAAAAGCCAGCCTGGAAAGTTAAGGAGGATGGGTTTCAATCCATACAAAGGGCTGTCTGCAACACACACTGCTTTCCTTGGAATGAGTAACAAGGCGTTCAAGACCTTATAGGAAAGGATCAGAGAACAGTCCAACACTTGTGACGTTGTACTAGATGCCTGCTACAGACATCCTGATCAAGAAGGGGCAGTAGAAAAAGACTTCAATGGAAAGCTTAAGGAAGTTTCAAAATTGCAGACCCTGGCACACACCAGCGCCTAAAACCACTAGTATCTGCAAGATATTTTCTTGAATTTGTTGACTTTTTTTTTCTTGGTGCAAGTCATCAATGAGCCAACTAGTGAATATGCTCTGCTGGACCTGCTGCTCACAAACAAGGAAGAAACAGACAGAAATATGGCAGCCAAGAGCAGCCTTGGCCCCAGCACCCATGAAAATTGTAGTTAAAAGTCTTGAGAGAAACGAGAAAGACAAATAGTACAGCATACAGTGCAAGACCCTGTACATACAGCTACAACATGGCACTTCAGGAGAGCAGATTTCAACTTGTTCAGGGGTCTGCTTGGTAGAACCTCCTGGAAGACCACCACAGAGGGCAAAAGCAAAGCCTGTGTGTACTGACTGATCTTCAAGGCCAACCTCAAAGCACAAAAGGAACCATTCCTGCATGCAGGAATTCAAGCAGACCTGACAATGGACCAGTGTGAAAGAAAAGGGAACCTGTAGCTGAGCTCAAATGAAAAACAGAGTACATGAAAGGTGGAAGCAGGTGTGGGAGGAATATACAGACATTATCTAACCACGCAGGGGTGGAGTTAGATAAAGCAGAGCTCTGTTGGGGTTGAAGCTAACAATTGATGTGAAGGGCAGTGTAAAGAGAACACACATTTTGATTTTTTTCCTCCAACAGAGAAGTTACACAGCAGAAAGATAAAATCTCTGTAAAACAAGGTGTTATATATATCAGACATCCTTTACTTAAAAATATAAGAGAAAATCTGAAGAATCAGGGCTTCTAAATGAAAGTAAAGTCTGATCAGTTAGCAATAAACATGATTTAGTAGCTGTATTAGCTTACTCATAACCCTGTCTAAAAGAAAGAAATCACACATGCTTCACTGAGAAGCAATCACAGTTGAGATTCTATTACACCTCTATGAACACAGGTTGGCTTTAACTTCTCTCTGTTCTTTGGTAAAAAAGATATACACACAAGGCAGCCTAATTACTGGTTTTCTAGTTTTCTGATTATAATATGCTAATGAAACAGTCATAGTGTTCAGAGGTGGCATTTTTTGATGAAGTAAATTCTTAACTTGTTTCTAGCAAGGAATCACTGGTATCATTACCCTTGCACAACCTAGGTACTCACAGTAACTTAGCAGCCTTTTTCTTCATCCCAAAATAGATCCCAGTCAAGAGACAGCCAGCATATATTTAGTGGACATTAGTCATGGAAAATGCAGAGGAATCAGTCAAGTGCAACAATGAGCAAGGGAAAAAATAAATCTTCACTTTACACTGTAGGGAAGTAAAGTTTTTCAAGACATTCTTTCCACATACACACTCTTATTACACACATGTCCCCATAGTAAAAAGGTAACTGAAAAAAAAAACAGTGAAGTTTTCATATGAGTCCTCAGTTCACCCCACCTGAAGGCAGACCACAGCTAACAGATCATCAATAGTACAGCTGTCCTGTTGAAGGAACGGTAGCAGAGGGCAGAGTAGGTCAAACAGCAGAATTCCAACATACAGGGGATGCTTCTCTGTAATTCCCACTTCCTTTCAGCAGCTTCCGCCCACATGCCTCATTCACAGGAAGCTCCAGTTTGTTTGGAGGCAGACTCCAGACATTCTGCTAAACTGGAGCAACAGTCTGACAACAGGTGCCCAATCAGGAAACGTCTACTTAAGTTTTAAAAACCCTTCAAGTCTGTTTTTAAGTTTAAAAATATTCTGGTATTTCAGGATACTATCTTAGTCATCCTGCCAAGAGGGTAAATCTAGACATCTACCAGCACAACTACATTTTATGAAGAGTATCAGTACTCATTCCATATCAACTGTAGAAAATTTAAAACTTCCAATTAGTTTGAATGGGTTTTTTTTTTTTAAAAAAAAAAAAAAGGAAAGAAAAATATATCCACACCCTACCAGAAAAACAACAAAAAAAGCAAGCCTGAGTCACAAGAAACCTCAAAATCTCTCACAGCAGGATTCTGGGAAAGATGATGACACACCTATACTTCATGAAAAAAAACATATACTGACAGAGTTCACATTAAGATTTGAATAAGGTCCTACTCTTCAAGTTGACATTGTGTTAATCAAACATAATCTTCAGGGTGGAAAACAAAAGAGTGGGGGGAAGGGAAGGTCTAGTAAGTACACTACTAAGGACAAATGCAGGAGCAAAGAGACAAACATAAGTATACCTTTTAGAAAAGTGGATGCTGAAGGAGGATACAGGATGATACAATGACTACAGCACTGTGAATACTTCTGCTAAAATGGGACTTGCTAGAATTAATCAGCGAGGGGTATTTCAAGGTTATGAAGCACTCCAGCATTGCTGAAATAAGACAACTGGTGCCAGTATACCCAAATAGGACAACCATTTCATTACGCAGCTTTGAGTCAATTTAGTTTAAGACACTGGAGTAGGAAAAACAAAGCCTCTGTTTGAGCTAACAGCCTTCCCTGGGCAGAAGTCGCAAGAGGCTCCAGACTGTCAGATATACACACTACAGACCAATATTCCAAAAAGTTATTTGAGGCAACACAAGGTGTACAAAGGCTACAGAGCTCTACTCATGTGACACTGGACAATCTACAGAGATTACTGTAATTCCCATAAAGACCAAGCATTCACTTTTTTTTTCTTCACATTTACAAAGATGGAATAGCTTTCCTGCTGTAGAATCCTGGTACTGTTACTGGAAGAATAAAACAGCCTTCTCTGTTGGTAAAGAAATAATAAAAAACACTGTAAGTCATACTCTAAAGATAAAATGACTTAAAAGACTTTGAGAAACAAAGTTTTCTAAACTTAGGTAAAGAGGCACACTGATATGTAACTAAAATGGCTCCATCTACTGGTTAAAACACGCGTTTTCTTTGTTATGACGTTCTCTCAACTGCAGCAAATTTAATTCCCAGTGAAACAAGGAACTCTGAGGGCAACAAGCACAAACTAACACAAGACTCTTAGACAAATAATCCCTTCTAATAACCGTTGAGATATGCTGGGAAGGTAGATTTGGGATGCTTGCATAATCAACGTTTAGTCTCAATAATACAGAAAGGAACTTCTAAAATGTCAGGGCTGACGATTAAACACAAATGCTGCGCTTTGTTAAAAATAATGTAGCATTTTCACCTACTGGTAATTGTGAAAATGTAAATTTATTTAAAGACATTGTAAGATCATCTGTAGAAGAATCTAAAGTCTCATTTCTGCAGTCAGACATTTGTCTACGGGGTTAAGGGGTGCTTGTCTCCATCTGCTTATTTACAAAAACCTCACTTGAGCCCCACTGTCCATATCACTATTTCAAAATATTAGCTGGACAGCTAGCTTCATTTTAGCAAAAAATTTGAAATGTCCCTAAATTTCATCATTCCAGAATGTGCTATACCAAAAGCATGACAGTATTATTTGGAGACCCTCTCTAGCTAAGTTCAAGTATATTCAAAGTTATACTCTGTTTTTTATCAATCACTACTTATAGACCAGTTCTACTACTACTTCAGGACCACTAAAGGTCATGTGCAACAGATATCCCTGGGACATCAATACTCAAAGGCCAACAACAATCATGGTGACGTGTCAAAAGTCACCTGTAGAAGCAGATCAATCACATGGATATAAAGCAACAACTCCTCAATTTGGTACACCCTATAGCTTATTTCGGACAGCAAACAGAACTACTACAATGAAGCTTAATGAAAGTTCTCAAGTAACACACCAAGTTTTTGACAGCCATGGCAACTTTTCAAGAACTCAAAAAGACTGCCAGACATGCACTTAACAGCAGCTTACAATACTCTAATCCAGAGGCCCACTACATAGCGCAAGTTGTACGAGGTGTACACCATACCCAAACAGCACAACACAGAAAAGCAGCTTGTCTCTCCAAAGTCACAGATTCAAGTCTGCAAGGCTGTCAGGCTAGTACAGTTCTCTCTGATCAGGGCTATTCAGCTAAGGGCACTGCCACACAACTATAACTGTATTGCTTTAACTTGTGCAGAGCATGTGTTCAGCCAGATGCCACAAACTTGTGGGGGAGGAGAGTTTCCTGCACAGTCCTCAATTATGCAGTACAAACATACCCTCAGTTGCCCTTGTCCAGCCATAAAGGGAAAACACCAGTTAGAGCTTACTATGTTAATATGAAAAAAATTTATATGCACCAGCATGATACTCTTCAGAGAACTGTCATTTGACTTAATATCATAGAAGCCCTATGTCAAATAAGAAAGCAGCAGAGGAGTGCGTGTAACCCACTTGATAATGTGCATGCACCGCTGTTAAAAAATAAAAAGCAGCAGCCAACCACATAGCCACTTCAGAAAAAACATAGGGACGCTAATGCCCTCTTCAGTGAGATATGGCAGACCACAGTACTTTACTGCTTTGATTATGAAAGCCAGAAGAAGTCTGGACATACGCCCTTCTCCAACAGAGCCCCTTTCAGTTCTATCATCATCTACAATAGAATTAGTGATAGAAACAGATGTGCTTCATTGAAAGAAAAAGAAGACACAAACCCCTTACTTAGCTATACTGCATGGCCTACAACTTTGTAAACATTTTTATATCCATGAAATAGCATCAAATACCAAAGGAAAAAAAAGTTTCCATCTACTTTTTTTTTTTGTTTGTTAAGAGAACAAAGTATTTTGAAAATATTACCTGCAAAATACCTAGAGACGGAACTGCAATATACTTTCCTTTAAATGCTACTTACTGCTGTTGCGAGGAAGCCCACCAAACTACATGGTAATAAACAGCGTAAGGACAGAAGCTAGACACTAGAACTAGGATCACTGGTATGCAGGATCAAGCATTTTAATACCATTACCATAACTGTCAAACTCGCCACTGTATAGAAAACAAACTACCATGTTCCACTCCTGTTTAAACAAACTCTACAGGAATTACCATAAGTAGCTGTTGAGGGAAGAGGAAAAACAAGACAAGCATACAACTCCTCCTTACACTCTCACAACCTCCAGACTTCCTGAGGCTGTTGCTCATCTATTTACAAACCTCAGTGTATCTGTCTTCCAATGTTTGCCCAACCTTCCCTTAAGTGCACAGAAACATTTTGTGTATACATTCTATAACAAGTATACCTGTGAATCCCTACACTGAGTGAAGAATCACTTTCTTTTGTTTGTTCTGAACTAAGCACCTAGCTCTGACCTGACTCTGTGCCTCCTCTTCTGTGGTCACCTACTCTCTCTCTCCAACAGAGTTTTATAGAGCCTTACTGTATCACTGTTCCATCATCTCTACTAGGCTGACAAGTCACAGACTGTTGAACCCATTCTCATCTTTGAACTAATTCATATTTTGTTGTCCTTTAGTGAAGATTTTCCAGTAAAAATGCATGTTTTCTAGATGAGGGGCAGAACAGCTTAAAGTATGTAAGGTATGAGAGAGCCATGGATTTGTGCAGTTCTATGTCTTTTTCCTATTGTCATCCCAGATGTTCTGATCATCAGTTGCTCTCTAGTTGTAATAACTATCACGTATTTGCTTCACCTCCCACCTCCAACTTCAATGTACACATTGCCACCAAGCAGGTTCCTCAAAATACCAAAGTCCTAAACAGCTGATGCACTTAAGACTGGACCTAAAATACAGAACAAGTAAAGTTAAAGGATATTTTATATTTTTGACTAACTAAATGGAGGGGAGCATATGACCGACAGAAGTGCTCCTCCACACAAGAGGCACCAGAACTTAACTCATGACATACCTAATACTATATGAACACAGAAACAACACCGGAGGAAGGAAGAAAAGGAAATTTTAAGGAGCTTTTTGTTTGATTATGATTCTGTATTTTTAAGCCACAGCACTGAAGTTCTCAGATTTGATTCACACTTTCTACAAAGTCCTTTCATCTTACTGAGACATTTATTTCTGCAAAAGCTATGCATGTGTAAGCAGTTTCAGCAGGCTTTGCTAGCAGGAAGGTGGCTTGTACTGCCAAGAAACCCAGGATGAGAAAAATTAAGTCAAGCTGTATTGTCAAAAATACTCATATATTGGATTAAGTAGCTGTTGTATACCTAAAATTACACCCCTCATACAAAACCCACAATAAATCCGCCACTACTATACTATGTAATTGCCCAAGGATCAGCATGTGCTATCTTTTCTGTAAGCCATTTACTTCATGTGTTTTCCACAGAAATTCCTTTTTTCTATTTCACCAATCCTTCTGCCCTCTCACTTTTCTAACCATTTCAGTTTTGTTTCAGCTGGAGTTACCTCCTGAATACACTCAGGCACTGAGGTCAGGTGTTGCTGTTGCAAGGAAACCAACCTGGACCACTCCATTGAGCACCTCTGTTCAAAACACCTACATCAAAAATGACAATGCAATACCATAGCAGCTTTTGCATCCATCTCCAAAACCCCTAATTAATTTCTGTTAAAACAGAACCTAACGCCTCCTGCCAGGTGAAACAAATGTGCTCAGGGCGCACTGATTTTCACACCTGTAATCCTCCTTTGGTTTGGATTTACCTGAGGGTAACCATTACCATTTTCCACTTTAAACCCACACTTGAAGTCTAGAGTTCTTGCAACTTGCTCCACAAAGACTTGCATCTCTTTACGAGATGGGACTATTCTCCTGCCAGCTCAGAAGATATTTCAGACAGATGGGCAAGGTAGTGTAATGTGAATGAAACATACCAAGCAGTCTGCTCTTACCCAGAATTTATCCTGAACAATACAACACAGATTGGGAATATGCCTTTTTGGGGTAGTGACAAGGTGGCAAAGTGGTATGGAATAGATCTCTAAAACCATCAGAGGTGAGCACAGACACAGACTTCTGAAGCCAACATACAAAGACTGTAACATTTGCAAAATTCATGGACCTTTGAAACACTAAGTTATCAACACTGCTGTTCTAACAAAGGAAAAACACACTGAACATACTGATGTCACAGGAAGCGAGTACTTCATTAGACTGCCAATTTTATCAAATGTGACTCAAGTCTCTCCTTGAAGAGTAACGGAAAGATGATGAAAACCCGTGTGTTTTCAGTGTTCTTTCTCTGTCACAGCACTCTTTGTGTCACAAACTACACATCCTCCTCTCCAGGCACTGAAGACAAGTCGTTGTGTGACACCTTTTTGGAAAAGGCCCTGAAGGAGAACATCAGACTAAGAGCTCAGGGGCTCATTAACAAAATCCAGACCTTGAGTCATCGGAGGGGAGGGGAAATTACAACCGTGGAACCACATGTATTTTTCAGTAGCACAGGAAGTAAGGCAACACATGCCTGCTTTACCGAGCCACCGGCCGGGGAAAGAAACGAGCCCAAGCTCGGTAGTTTTACCCGTGTGTCTGGGGCCCGGGCTCGGCGCTCCCCGAGGGGCAGCGCCCCGCTCTGCCATGTGTGCGCTCCCCTCCCTCGCCCAGGAACTCGTCAGCGAGCGGGGCAGGCAGAAAGGCGAGGCCAGGGGCGGCCGCGCCGCCCACCGCCGGCACCA
>VXBX01001580.1:1043639-1108831 GCA_013400415.1 Scytalopus superciliaris
CGCGGAGCCGCGTGGCGGGAGTCGCTCCCCGCGCCCCGGGCCGGCATCCCCGACAGCGGCAGCGCCCGGCGTGCAACTCCGTGCGGGCAGCCAGCCCCCCGCCCTGCCCGTCACAAACACAGCTGTCTCAGCTGTCTGACGCGTCCCTTTCTTTTCATTTCTTCTTTTCTTTTGATTTTTGGGTTTTTTTTTTTTTGTTTTTACACTCTTCGCACTTGCTGGCAACTTCTGCCAAGCTTTTACCACGCAAAGCTGAAATTTTCCATGCCAGGTGCCTGCCTCAGGCTGATTTTTTTTTTTTATTTTTTAATTTTTTTTTAAGTAACCAAAATAATTCAGTCATTTCCAAAAATAATGTTATTTGACCTTGTGTAAATATTCCAGCAATCCTTTATTCTAAAGGCCCCGGGGGGTGGCAGGGGAGAGGAGTGCCAAGGTTGTGTTTTCGGCTGCCCCCGTAAAACTGCTCCGGTGAAATTTTTTAGAAAGAAACATCTGTTTACACTTGTCTGCTAGAGATAACTTTGCCCTGGCTGCCGCTGTGAAGATGACACCCTCCCCGGGCATACTGGGTTGTGAAACACCTTGTGCTGCCGGGACTGAACATCGGCACACCGCGGGTGACCCATCCCTTGGTGCTTCCTCTCCCTGAGGACGTGCTTCACATGGCCCTGGGGCTCCTGCTAACAACACCCACTGCAGTTCGATGGGGAATTGCATGCTGTGGCCCCTTTTTCCACCCTGACACCCTGCCTGGCCTGAGGAGAAGGCAGCCTTTATTTTCCCAGGACTCTGGACTGAGCTGTCAGTGAAGCTCTAATCCCATAAACTCAAGGAGCTGACGGGCACCAGGCACGCAGAGAGGCCACACAGCTCCGTACCGTGTGTAATACAGCCAATTCCCTGGGCCGCTTTCAGGATGCTTTGGGCTTAGTGCTTATTTGTTCCATACAGTGGCTGGACTCTGAATGGCTGGGAAACATCAGTAAGAAAATAGCAGTGACTTCACTGCAGGACCAATCCCAGCCTGACTTACGAAAACCAGCAAAGGCTGGAGTCACTTGATGAGAGGCACAGAGGTTTCAGGATCAGACCAGGATCACAGGAGGTGCAGTGTAAAGGGGAAGGCAGACTGATGTAGATACAATACATCCAAGACACATCAAGGCAAGGGGGTCAGAACTGGATCTGGGTCTCAAACAAGCCCTGTCCAATGGAGATAGGAAGAGCTGCTGATTTTTATCAGCAGCTTTGGAAGCAGCAAATGAAAGGAATGCATGCATCAACAAACACTCCGCTGGACTAAGAACACTATAAAAGGAGGCTCCACAGAGCCCACAGACAAAAATGTAAACCTGGCTGTAGAGGCAGAGCAGGCCTCTCGCTCTGCCTACCAGCAGGAGGCTCAGCACAGCCTCAGAGCCCCGCTTGCTCGGGAGGCTGGCCAGAGACAGTGAAAGGCTCCGAAACTTTGCCTGAGCATGGGCAGAACAGCACTTTGGCCACCAGTAGCCCCCTCAGTGCTTTCCAGGGAAGGCGCTGGCAGAGCCAGATCAGTCTGCAAAGGAAATCAGTTCACCGTTCCTCTGAACAGAAGCAAATGTTCTGGAAGGAACAGCAGGTGCACACACTGTTGGATGGCACTGGGCACAGATGCAATCCTGGCCATAAGGCCAGAGCTCCTGACCCATACAACTTGGGGGAAGCTTTCAAATGAAAGACTTGGCATGGGCCTACATTAGGTCTCCATAACCTGTACTTTGAGGAACTCATCATTAGCATAAGCTGCACCTGCTAGTTGTACTGAGGATATGAAGTAAGGCAAGCTCCACAGAACTGATGGAACAGGGAGCAATCATAACACTCTTCAGTCAAAGATTATGACCTGGATCAGATCTCAGCTGAGTTTGAACAGATAATAGACAGCAATAAAGCACTGTACACAACCACCACAAAAATAATAACCTGGATATAAAGGGCCTTGATACACTTGCAGTATAACTGTGGTCTATTCCATCCTTTCCTCTTCCAAGAACAGTACTGACAGAGTTTCAGCCCAGATAAACCATCAAAAATGGTCTCCCACTAGACAGCATGAGTATAATAGGGAGGGATTGTAACTTCAGGTCCCACATATTTGGTGCCAGATCCACGTGTTTGGGAGGGAGATTGCAGAGATCCGTTGTTGATACTGGGATAAACACAACCTATCTTCATAAGCACTACGCTTTTCCATTCTCTGGGGACTCAGTCCAGAGAACGGTAATATCTAAAGCAGAACTTCCCATAATGTGCAGTGAACTACAGTATTTAGTGAGGTTTCTCATGGGACAGCAGATGGAGCGTTTCTAAAAATTCAGTCAGAGTGAGAAGAATGTTTAGCCCATCAAAAAGGAGCCTACTGCCATGAATGCCAGTTAGGTTTTGGCATAAAAGGATGCTGCTTTTCCATTATTCTCTTGATCTCTGAAGAGGGGTTCTGAATAGGGATGAGATGCTCTAGCACTTTTTCCCCTGGCATCAGAGAATACCCAATGGACAAATCAAGGTTTAGCAGGGCTGTAGAGCCCAGCATTCATTCACTGTACTTCCTTTACAACTATACTGAGAACAATCTCTCCAGGTGAACACACAGTCATTTGCTGAGCTGAAAAACTTGTTTGCTCACTGCATTCCATCTGGTCACCTTATGTATAACTATAGCAGAAAAGGCCAACCTAGCTTCCTCATGCCATGCTGCCTGAGTGAAGAGAAAGTGATGCCACTATTCACAAGAAGTTGACCAGAATGTCAAAACATTCAAAAACAGAGCAAACCTTCTAGAAGTCATTATTGAAAAAGAATCAGGCCAGCTTTGTCCATACGAGCATAAGCGCAACTGTCACTGACACACCAGGTGACATATGAAAGGAGATGGATAGGGCTCATGTGGTACTGAAGAAGTAGATCATCAGTATATTTAATAAGATAATGTACCTGGTCCACCAAGAGTGACCTGATGTTGTTTTTCCTCCACTCCTCTTCCTCCCTTTCCTCCCCTCATTCCCTCCTCAAACATATTCTTGGACAAGATTGAAGAGCCAGAAATTGTTGGATAAGCCAGATCTCTGATTAGGAAACTGCCTGTCTCTTTACAACAGCACCATCAATGTCAGCTTTACACTTTATTCTCCTCCTGTTTAATTTCTTGCCAACTATCAGGCACTTACAGGGCTCAAAGGAAGGAAGTTAGAGGCTGATAAAGGCACCTTCCATCCAACCTGACACCAGCATCCAATCCACTCCAGTCATCAGCTGCTCTGGGTAGTACGACCTCTGACAGGAAGCTACCACAGACCTCATGAACAGGAAGAAAAGATGACGTTTGATGGGATAACTGCAACAGCCACCACCTCTACCAAAGCAGATTCCTTCTCAAGGCTTTTATCTATTAATACGATCTGTTCTTACAGACTGGCACAATATTATTAACGAAAACATTGGCAACTTTAATGGTGTGGGTAATCACAAGAGGAGATTATTTTAGCAGCAGTAGTTCCCCTAAGAATGGTGAAGGAAGAAAATGCTAGGAGTCAGTATGCTATAGTCCTTGCTACCTCTTCTTTCCAGACAAAGCACAAATAATTTCCCTAGCTAGGACAGTCTCAGACTGAGAAGACAGCAATGCAAAAAAAAAAAAAAGGAGGAACTGAGGGGATGTGGCACTTAGTGCCATGATCTAGTAATCAAAATGGTATTGGATCAAGGGTTGGACTTGATAATCTCAGAGGTCTTTTCCAACCAGATCAATTCTATGATTCTATGATAAGGGGCTTGGCCCTTCTTTCTTGTTAGAGCATCTGATGCTGGCAGAAGCAAACAGAAATTCAAGACATCAAATCATTGTGTGAGGAGGAAGAGAAGGCAGTATGTGAGCAACTAGTTCCTATAGCTGCACTAGGACAAAGAGCATTGAAAAAGGAGGAACAAAAGTCTTACAAAAAGAGTAAGGGCAAAAAGACACAAATACCAGCGCGAACAATCACAGATGCAGAAGGAAACAGGCAAGAGAAACACCTGGGTAGGCTGAGAAGACTGGCTCCAAGAAAAGTAGAGTAAACTTGAGGAGAAAGAAGCTGATTTCTGGGGGATCTGAAAGATAAGTATCAGAGGTTAAAAGAAGGGTGAGGGGAAGAAGAGGTAAAGAAAGAAACACACAAACTAGAAGTGCAAAAGGAGAAAGAGGTGTTCTGGCCTAATGCTCTTAGAGACAAATAAAAGGGTCTAGGGAAGGAAGACTTGACTGCTAGGAGGCAGATTATAGCAGAAAAACTGGAGTCAGGATCCCTGCCAATGTACTTTCTACATCACAATTTAAAAAATGAAGCTTTTTTCTACACGGTCAACTAAATGGTTCATTCTTTACATTCTGGGTACTGGCTTGCTGGTACTTCACACTGAAGCAAAGCCAAAGACATTTGCAAATAAAGCCAGAAAACGTTGCATTTTGAGGATGAGTGTCATGCAATACTTAACACATTAAAAAAGATTACCAGTTGAGGTGTCTAAAATTGGGTGCTGAAGACCAGCTGAAACTCTTGACATTGTTTGGCTAGCTATCTGCAAGAAAATAAATCCTCCCTCCCATATTTGTGAAAGCTGTCATGGAAGTCAGTGCTTATGAAACATATTAAGTAAATGCTGTCATAGTTTCTATGCTGAATGCAGTATGAATGATCTGGGGGAAAAAAAAAGGCAAAAAAGTGAAAGTAAACAAACAAAAAAAACCCCACCCATCAAAACCACCTGAAGCAACTGTGTAAATGAAGACTGTCTCATCAGGCACATGAACAACAGGGTCAAATCAAAACTAATAGCAATCTGCATTCTGGCAGATCATTAACTAAGATATACAAATGTTGAGTGCTCATCTCTGTACAGTTTGTGGGTGTAATATTAAATAAAAAATTGTGACTAAATATTTATTGCGTATTAATGTGGTCAAGGATCAAAGTTATTCTTGTTTCGTTCTAGAAGATTTATTGTACTCTGTGGTTTTCAACTGCTTATGAAGAAAGAAGCACAGGCCTGATGAGTTCATAATCCAAAGCTAAGAAAAAAGCAGACTAGAGGACAAGTGCAGCATGTTTGAGGTATACCAAAATTACCAAATTTCAAAATTGAGGGCTAATCAATCTCCTATAACTATATCTTTTGTGATCGCACTCGAAAGATATTTCAGTATAAACAAAACAGTGATGTCACCATCATTACAGTCACTAGCTTAAGTGAGTACAGGTTCAGATGAGTAAAGTAGATTTGAAAGGTATATAGCAAGTCAAGACAGGTTACTTAATGAATAAAATCACTTCCACTTCATTTTCTCTCCTCAATTCTCATGTCTTTTAAAAGATCGGTCGTCTTTTTGTTTCTTTTTTCTTCCATGTAAAGAGAAAGAATATACATTTTAAAAGGGATATGTGTTTGAGCTGTTACACAGATCGAAAACAGGGTTTGTTCTAGTAAAATTTGTTTCACCGTGTCTTTGAAAAAAAAATGGAAAAGAAAAATCTGCTGCCTAGTAATTTTCTGGTATTTCACAATACTGAAATTAGTGCAGACCTCTGACAGAAGGAAAATAGTTACTACCTTAAGTGTATAGAACATGGCCATTTTAGAAGGCAGGTCAGAGAGTATGAAAGGTCTCTAACAAACTATCAAATGTCTTGATGGTGTGCCCATCTATTACTGTTTATCCTTCCTTAGTATCATCTTTAATCATACATGGTACCTGCCTTGTCCAGTTTCAGTAACAAAAGTAACAAATTTGGCTGTCAACAGTAGTGGTAGCAGACTGCAAAGAAAATTTCAGTTACATTCCTACATGTCACATTATATGCAGCTGATTTTTAACGCAAATTTATATTTCTTCCCCCATCCAGCTTGTGTGCAGTATCTAAAAAGTAAGAAATTTCAGCAAAAAGCAGTGAAATCCATCCCCAGACCTAACCACATGTGTAAAGCTCACTGGATCAAGGGTGCCAACTTTGCATGACCATGGCCAGATTACTAGAAAAGGCCTTCCTGACATTCCACCTTCATGTGGTTTAGCTCTATGGTAGCCATGATATTTACTGTTTCCCCAGGACAGAGAAAGGAACAGTTATTTAACATAAAAGACAACGTTGGCTCAATTTAGGCTGAAAAAAATTTCTAGACACCAGAAGAATGAAGGTCTAGGGAACCTTGAGAAAGAAAGAAACTACTTAGTTTAAGATAGACCTTGAAGTAGTAATTAGGGCTTCAGCATGTAAATGCCTGCAGTAGGAGAAGACTCTTCCAATAAAAGATTCCAAGAAGTACTTTCCAATCCTGTGGCCTCACACATTTCACAGCTGCACTTGTTCCTTGTTTTCATACAGGCTCGGAGTATAATATTTTAGCCTCACCCATGCAGGCCTTCACATCACCAAAACAATCAGTACCCTTTATTAGAGCCCTCCTTAGCCTAAAGTCATGAGTTTAACCTTTAACCTGTTCCTCAGCAAGGAAGAATATTAAAGGTTAGTCAACTTCTGTAAATTTTTCTCACATGCACAGCAAAAAAAAGAAAGACAGAAAATAAACACTGAAGATATTCATATATCGTGGGTTACAGGTAGCTGAGGTAAATTGTGCAATATGGGACACCAAATCTCTTTTCCCATAAGGCTCTCCAGATGATCATATTCTTCCCACACAATTTCTCTTCCATCACCCCAGGGAATTTAATCATACCTGTTGTGATGAAAAGCCAAGTTCTAAATGAGTTTGGACACCCTCTGGACTCAGTTCCAAAACGCCCAATTAACTACATGCCAATTATCTACATATAAAATGCCTTCAGAGTTAGCATTTCTGTTTCACAATGTCGTACCACAAGGTCTTCACCCAGGATCTGGTGACTATACCTTTGTGGACAGTTGTAACATCAGCTGCATTAACATAATTTTTCTTTCTCCTGGTAATCACTTGAGATATTAAAAAAAAAGCAAAAAACCAAAAAATAGACACTGCATTTATGCAATCACTGCCTTTTAAAGGAACTGTCTTCACTAAATAGAATATTTTCAATTCGCTGTTGTGGTCTTTGTTTTCTGGCCAAGAACACAGCCAAAAAGCATGTCTAACTTTCATATTTAAGAAGTTTCCGCTCTTGAGAAGTAAGATACTTAGAGACAGAAAACAGCAACATAATGAAGTCATAACCCTATAATATTTAAATAAACCATTATCATAAATAAAAATGTAAAATATTATCTAGTTACAGACTGCAACTTAAATGTTTTAGTAAATACTATGAAACTTATTAAACATTACTTTTCCATCTCTCAAGTATAACGTATTTTCTCCACAAGAGCCAGGAAATCCTTACTTTCAAAGAGGAATTAAGCAAGAAGATACCACTAAGACAGGAAGGCAACTCTCTCACTCTTGGCCTCCTGAGAGAGAACAGATTTGAATGTTGTTTCTAACAGAGCATGGAAAGTACAGTGAAAAATGTGTTTGTTGATGAAGGACACAACTGATGCAAGTGAGGTTACACGTCCCATTAGGCACAGCTTTGTGATATTTTGGGGGAGAAAGTGGGTGGCCTGTTTTGCTTCCCCCCTCACTTAAAGGGAAACACTGCACAGATCATCATCCTCTCTATCTCTGGCACTGAGAGAGGAGCATGGCTACAAGGAACATTTATTTACAAGTCAAATACATGTCCCACATTTTGATATGCTGTAATTAACTTTAAGAGGACAGTGCTGCTAATGAGCTGCATGTATTCCCTAATGCAAATCACATTAGGAATTACTGAGATTATAACCTGCCCATGTGGGGACGGTTGTCAAAGTCCCTTGCGTAAATGCAACTTCCAGAAAGTTCGAATCTCCTATCTGAGACTTCTAAAGAGCAAATGCCATAACAACATATTACATTTAAGATTCTCAGTTGAAAGGAAAAAGAAACAATGGCAAATAGCTGCATTGTTCAGGAGAGAAAGTGATTGCAGCATAAATCTAGAGATTACTGTCCCTCTGAATATTCTTCTTAGCAAAAACAAGTCTTCTTGAATCACCAACATGAAACAAAGTAATACTTTCCAGGTCCTTGTGATGTGATCTATTCTTGTATCCTTTTTAATGAAGAAGCATTCACAATTGTATCAAGAGGTAGGACGTCCCCAAAAGAGCCAAGAGAAAAACCAGATCACAGTTGAAAATTTTCCTGAGCCAGTATCAAAATGCACTCTTGTTCTTGTTTGTTCAGGACTCTTCCACACATGTGCTTTCAATTCTAATGACTTTTATTCTATTTCCAGTCTGGAGATTGCCATGGCACAAATCCCACCCATTAGGCAATTTTGGGCAAGGAAGCTGTGAGGGTTAGAGCAAGAAGAAAGCAGCCAGAGATGAGAATGGCCAGCTAAGGAAAGCAAGGTACAGCATGATCTGTGTCAGTTCCTAAATTGCCTGTACTCCAATCTAGAGGACTTAGGGAGTGAGCTGGCACTGCACTGAGAAGGGATGGCCCAAGGCCATCAAAGTGAAAATGGAAACTGTTACCTGCACTTTCTGTGCTAGATGACATAAGTTCTTAGAATATTTATGAAAGTACCAAATTGTAAGTAAATCCTATCCAGGACAATTGTTCTGTCAACAAGTGGAACACATGTTTCTGCAGCACTCTGTTAACTGAGTAGGAGTCAGATTACAGCCCATCAGCCAGCTGGGAAGCTAAGTTTTCCCTTGTGATTGCGAACCACCAAGTTGTTTTTGGCAAGATACAAATAGCTGTGTCCCTGACAGACATCTAGGCAAAGAATTTCCAATTATGGAGAAGTTGCATTTAAGAGTTTCAGATCTGAAAAATGGACTTCACCTTAATTCCACAGCTATTGCAAAACAATTTGCCTGTGAAGTTACAGGCCAATCTGGGGGGAAAAAATCATAGTAGTTCAGGAAAAGTTTGCTAATGCACTTGCATTTTTCTAGCAAAGGATTAAAATGCCTATAGCCAGGCCATGTAGATTTCCAGTTTTAGTAAAAGGCAATTATTTTATCTTAAAATCAGCTTTTTTTGATTGATTGATTGATTGATGTTAGTGGGGGATGAGATGGAGTCTATTTATATCAAAATGTAGACAAGAAAAGAGCTTCTTGGATTTTCTTCCTTTGAATTTGCAACATTAAAATTTTATCCTGTCTGCCTGTTTTAAAAACTGATCTGGCTATACTGACACATGTAACTTCCACTCAGGTGCCTTCAAAATTCCTTCATACTATGAGTTTCTTTTCTTATGTATTTCATTTTGCAAAAAGTTGTTCTGTACAGGTTTACAAGGGCATGGGGTAGACACCACTGTCTGCGCTGCTAAAGTGCAATTTATACTCTTCCCAATACTATGTCTTTACTATGTTCTGTTTCAAAAGTGCAATATAGTTGGACAGTCTCAAATTTCTGTCTGGTAATAGATAAATCAGATTTCTTGAAAGCCAAAACTCTTCTCTTTGTGATCATGCAGCTCACCTGTTGTGTATTAAAAGAAAATTTAATACAAAACATCTGCTCAGGAATTCATCCAAAGGACTTTAGTAACATCAGATATTAGATCATTCATGAAACATATTAAAGAGGCAGCAATATCTAGATAAATTAAGTTTAAATAGATAATAAGGAAAGAGAAAAAATGTGGAAACAGAATATGGAAGTGGATTATTTGGTAAAGATATTTACAAGACACCAAAAATTACTTGCATCTTTTAAACTGGGCTACCTGGCCTGAGATGATTTACATTTGTAACCAGATATCTGTACTAGTGACTAGGTTGCCACATGTGTCAAAGGGGTGACAGTGGTTCCTCCAAAATTTAAGAAAAACTAGGTTCTTAGTGAACATGTAACAATTTAAATTTCAAATAGTGAAATCTGGCAAAAAAAAGAAGAGGAAAATATGCATAAATCTTGAACCTAACTCGTGACTCTCAAGTCAGCTCTCAGTTACAAAACTTCTGCTAACTTTGGTGACTGTTGCATCTGCTAAAGTATTCCCAGTCTAAAGTACAAAACAAGGAGTCCTGTGTTACTCCCTCAGGCGTGGTATCATAGAATAGTTTGGTTTGGAAGGGACCTTTAAAGGTCATCTAGTCCAGCCCACTGCAATAGGCAGAGAGATCTACTAGATCAGGCAGCTCAGAACCCTGTCCAATTACATGATTCTGTGATTCTCCAAAGTGATATGAATATTATTTCCATGGTCACAATATCAACTAAAAGCAGTGGCTCTGAGTTAAACAGCAATTCAGTAGTACTTTGTGAAGAGCTGCACAGAATTTCTATTAATCTCTAATTTTGGTATCAATTTTTAGATTCTTTCTTCTTTAAAACAAACCCCTGTAATGTTCACCATCCTGGTTTAAGCATTTTATCAATGGATATAAGATGATTTTTTGAAGCAAATGTTACCAGCATCTGCAGGACAATGGACGTTCTTATAAGACCAAAGGAAAAATTGCTACCACAAGTATAAACTACTATAGGACTATAGCAGTATTACGTGAAATATCCTAGACTAACCTGATTTTTAGGATGTTTACTTTGATGATTTCTACCAGTGATCTAAATGCATGTTTGCACTTACAATTAACATATACATACTTTTAACATCCCATTTACAGCACTTAACCCTCCTGCAGCCTATTTATCTGTTTTGTTTGAGCTTAGAAATTACTTATTTTTCTTTCATTTGTAGTTCTAATACTCCAACGTTATTTGATTATAAAGACCCATACTAACTATGCCTAACAGAAAACCATCTTGGCCTGGATGTAGAAGGGGTAGAAAAAGCCAGATACAGTCTCTGCTCTTTAATTCTTCCCTGAACAAGACACATTCTGAGCACAAGTCTTCCTTGCTAAAGATTTGCAGCTTGTGTAAATCATTTTGGCTACCTTGGTTTGCCTGCATCTGTGTCAAGCAGTTCATGTACAGCATAAGCAATAGCAGTGTATCATCTCAAAACTGTGCAGGGAGAGACGGAGAAGAAAAAGCTGACCAGACAGGAGGCCATTCTGGACTGAGAACCAAGTTGGCAGGTTAGCATGGAACTCTGCTGGGGCTAATCACTCTGGTGAGAAATAGTCCATATAGATGTACCCTCAGATAGTTCCTGACATTTTATGACTCTCCTTTGCCTTTTATGGGAGCTGCCATTTATAGCCAAGAAATTGTTCTTATTTTATTCCTTCCCAGTTTCTGGATTTAAACCAGTATTCTAATATTGGCTGTTCAACAAACCCACATGAGACTTCCCAGTTTAAAACTGCCACCATCCTTCTGAACTTTGACAGGCTCAGTCGGTGGTTTGGCTTTCCACCTGATCTTCCCATTAGTATTTCTCTTAAGCTTTCATTTATTTGGTTCCATTAAAGTGAAAACATACAGAGACAACTCTTTTTATCTTCAGCTTTGTGGTGTGGTTTGGAGTGATTCTGGCAGCTTCATTTATAATCAGACCTACTTCAGCTGTGACTAAAACATTAATTTACACCAGCAGGTACAGAAACTGTGTTTACACAATCAGTTCTGACTTAGTATAATTGTAACATACTTTATGATCTCTAATTGCAAGGTCCAGTAAGAACATACAGTCTTGCAATGATTATGGACACTTACTTTTTTTCTGTATAATTTAAGCTTATTATGACAGCTGCAGAGAAACACATTCCAGAAATTTAGCACACCAAAACTGTCTATAAAAACAAAGTTTCTAGGATTTGATTTCTTAAAGAAAATATACATAATAATGACAATGTTAGGGCTCCAAGCTTGGCCTCTATTCTCAGATAATCCACGATATTTAAGTGTTACTGTTGTATTGCATTTCAGCAGGAATGTGGTCTCCACCTTCTTCTCCATTACAATTTAATTTGAAAAACAAAACACTACTGAAAATAGTTGTTTATTCAACATTAACATCAGTCCAGCAAAGCTCTGCACAAATCCTCCAGTACAGAATATGGCTTTCTTTGTTTAAGCTTCTAAATTACATAATATAGAAACCTATTAGAATTTATATCACCCACCCAAAATCCTTTATAAACCCTAAGCTCTGCAAAGTGTAATACAAACCAAAGATAGAAGATTGGAGAGGGAAATAAAATGCCAAACATAAGCTTCAGATTTTGCCAAAAAAACTAGATAAAAATAAAGCTGAGAGGTTAACTCTAATACTTGGCTGCAGGAAAGCTTACTTTGCTGAGGACTAGAGTTTAGAATAATTCCCCAAGGAACTCAGGCACTAGTAGAACAGACTGCAAAGACTTATGTTATTTAGAAAACAATTCCTTCCACAGCCAGAATAATTAGCTTTCAAGGGCACATCTGGCTTTCCCTCTTCCTAGTTTTTAGTTAAAATTCTTTTGCCCCTTATATTTTTGGAGAAGACCCCGAGTGGATAAAAATGGTTCCATTAAGATAGGACAGCTTTTCAACAGAGATGATAAATTCCATTATGTCTCAGAGCAGGAGCAACAGTAATTGGAAGTTTCTGGCTACTATATGTTCTCTCTGGCTATTATACAATCTCTTTGGCTACAGAGGAAAAAGATTTTCCCCTGTGAGAAGCTACATCCAAAATAGCACCTCTAAAGGTGTGTAGGCCAGAGAGAAGTTACAATTCTAGTGTTTATTGCTACTACCAAGTTTCAAGTTTTGCACATTGTTCCATACAAGGGCGTATATCCCACCATTTATTTCTACCACTGAAATGCTCTGTTCAAATCTAGTCCATGAGAGCGAGATTATACTAGCTGTTTGCAAAGCTCATGGTGGTAAGGGAAAATCAATTCATCACTTCTGAGACTCCTTCCCTTGCACCTATTATTTCTGACTCAGTGTCAGAAGGCTGATGTGTGATCCCATAGCTATGTGGTTTAATCTGAACCTGGGCTGCTGCAAGTCTTGCTCTCCTCTGCATTGCTACCATTTACCTCTCTTGTGCAAACACTGCTGCTTCTGCACTTGTTCAGTGAGGTGAGCCAGCTGAAAGCCAATCCTAAAAACAGGAATTCATTTTTGTCTGGCTCAGTCCTCCAAGGAGAGAGGGCCATGGAAGCCCCCAGTAGTTCAGCTGCAGTTGCTACAATACTGCACCTTTATTCTCACTTCCAGTTTGGCTGTCACACCAGGCTCTTCTGTCTGCTCCAACAGATTTTCTAACCACAGCCTTGTGATTTCCACTTGCAGCTTCTCACAGTTAGCTGAAGTTCTTCATAAGCAACCCCTGAGCTATTTTATTCTTCCCCTTCTAGTCCCCCTGCACATAACATGGGTGAAATTGCTGAAATGCAGTGACAACTTGCTATATAAACATAGATCAAAAACATCACTCTTGTTTACTTAGCCTGCCTATTTGCAAGACTTGTTTATGTGATAATCTTTGAAGTACTGGCTATGTCTGTGCTATATACTCTAACAAATACAGAACAAATATTTCAGCTGGAGAAACAAGGCAACAAAAGTTCCATATCCTAGATCCAGTAGAGCAGTCACTCACAGACTGTGTGATTTGTCTATACTTCCAGTGGTGGTACCTGTTGCCATTACAGTGGCTGGTGCATACCAGAGGAAAAAAAGGTTGTGAGGTGAGGATAACACTTGTGTTATTTCTGGGCTGAACATCACTAAATAAACTAGCCATTATGCATGCTCACATGCCTGTGCTTGTGAGGCTCAGCAGACAGAAATGGGGCTCTGTGATGAAAAGCCGCTCCAGCCACAGGTGAGCCTTCAGGAGCAGCAGAGTGACCCAAGCCAGCAGGACTTACTGTACATGAGAGGAAAGACTGTGCTTTACCTGTCACATTGACTAAACACCACAGGCAGCAGCTCTTCCACTCTGCCTTCAGACACATGTTCTAACCTTGAGCCCACTTTCAGCCCGGTTCTAGCCAAGTTACACGGCATGCTGCTGACATAGGATGCCTTACTGCCTCCCATTCTACTCAGGTGTAGAGATTCCTCATGAACACCAAGCTCGCAGGATGAAAAGGAGGTGACTCAGCACTACCAGCATGTTCTTTTCAGGCAATAAAGTAGGGGCAAATCAAAGGCTGTTTCTTCTATCCTTCCTCCAGTCCTCAAGCAAGATGCATACTGTAAACCTGTGGCACCTCAAATTACCTTTATTAACAGGCCCAAACATGATTCCTGGTAACAAAGTCTAGACTGAGTTACTAAAATAAGACAGTAGAAACTTAAGTATTCTTTGGACGTGTTTTGACAGTAGATTGCCAGCACAGGTGCTATATGACTGGTCCTGATAAGAACAATCCTCCAGCAACCATCCCACAGTGTCTTTGTTTGTCAGGTACTATCAACTTTAGTTGCTTGCTAGACCTCCACCACCCAGAAACCACCACTCTTTTTACCTTGCCATGCAAAATCTCCATCTCAAAACTGTATTGCTGCCTGGGATATGATTCTTGGATCCCTTAGGCCTATAGGTCTGTAGTGCTTCTTGGATCCTGCTGCAGGACACATTTACATGATTGTTAAAGCCTGGAAACCAAAAGTGGGCTTGCTGAAAAACACATCAGGCAAAAGGTAGAGAAGGAACCTAACTGAGAAATGAGGAAGTTAATTTCTGTGAAGATTCATCTGTTTTTTAAATACATTTATTTTAAGAGAAATTAATATTTAAATATTGGTAAGTTTTGAAAGTTATTAGATCTCTTCTGATTTGTTACTGTTTGACTCTTTTTCCTTTTAAATCATGATACCATCAAGTAAAAGAAAATGTAACATGTCAAATTAGCATCTTGCCCCCATATTTAAAGGGACTTTGGCAAATATTTGAGATAGTGCACAACCATCGGCATACTAAAATCCTTTTAGAGATAGTTTAAGCTACCTTTTCAAGCCTTACCCAGTTTTGCAGTAGTGAATGTGTTCTTGCAGCTACAAAGTCTGTTTTGCCAACAAATAGTCTGACCCTTATACTCATTGCTACATTTCCCCATATATGTGCTAAATATAGTAAGATAATGTACAATGGGAAAAAAAAGCCTAGACCTATTGCAGGCCTGTCAAGCTACCACAGTCACATCCTGTGCCTGTTCATGTGGTAATGAAAGCCATCCTTGCTCTATCCTGTGCTAGAGTCTCTGAGCCAAGTAAGGTTGTGAGGGCAAAGCCTTTGCTGTTGTTACCTACACTTGTAATGGTATCAATTTAAGCATATCGGTTTTGGGAAGAGGTCCCTGCTTGCAGCATTATTAAAAGACTGGCACTTCTAAAGTGAAGCTTCTGTGCTCCTTCAGTGCTAAGGAAAAATACCCTGGAAAGCCATCCTGCATCAGTGCTCCCTCTTCTTTGTGCTCGTAGGTAAGGAAGCCAAGGAAGACAGGACTGGGTTCTATCACCCACCAGCAAAACTGTTGTTTCAGAAAGCCCTCCTTTTTCTGGCACAAAATCTAGAATCATCACCTTCAACTGAAGGGAATACTTGCCACCTGGGTAATGTTCTCTCTCCCTTAGATAGTCATGGAAAAAGCAGTGACTCAATAATTAAGAACTTTTCAGGACTTCAAGTTTCCAGAGTGTGATCACAAATCAGTTTTCCTTGCATCAGAGAAGCATCTCTTCCAAGCCTTAAGTTCTGTTGCTACACCTGATGATTCCTGATGGGCACCTGGACTATCTTCCAGCAGATGTATCCATTTCACACACAGTCCCAAAAGCACTAGTCCATCTTCTTAACTGTCCCTCTGTTAAAGGCAGTCCTAAAAGAGACAACTGCACCATTTCCATCTTAATGGAAAAGTGGCAAAGCAACAAAGTAGAGAAGCAATGACAGGCAAGGTTACAAAGTAGAGAAGCCATGACAGATCGTTTTTAAATGCTAATAAATTTAGTGAATAAAAATTTATTATTACAATTAAAAGCATGGAAAGCTGACCTTGAGTATAGCATCTGTAGGACATGGACCACAGCAAAGGTCCTACAGAACAGTACTTTGGATGCTGGCAGGACGCTCTTCACAGTGCCTGCCATTTTTTGTTTGTAGGCTCTCATAATAATGACATGTAACAACAACTCTGAGCACAAACATAACAGCCAAGCAGCCAAAGGCCATTATCTGCTCTAGCTTTTAGTGTCAGACCTGGCTTTAGTCACGTTGGCCAAGACTGGTGACAGGCATAAAGAAATTGAACAGTTGGCCTGAATTCATCTATTTGGAATGAGCTTAAGCACTATAGCCTCTCTCTTTACTTCTGCTGGCAGAGATTGATTTGCATTCAGCGTCCTATGTTGTACCAAAGGGCATGGCTTCATGCTGGCAGCCTGAGCCTGTGTCACACAAACCACTGCTGCTAGGTTGAAACCAGCCTCCTGTATATTGACTGCTGTGCCTATAATGTTTGCTTCTTATGTTATCTTATTGGACCAGCTTCGCAGAAATAGAAGTCATTTAATAACTCCTTATCAAAGCTTCAGGCTGGGTTTTATCTTTCTGCTGTTCTTCCAAAGGATATTGTTTGTCAAAAATTAATCTGACCAAACATGGACTTCTTTCTGTTTGTTTCTATGCCCGTGAAAGCATTTATACTTAATTTCTTTTCTTGTAAGTAGTCAGTCAAGTTTAACTATTTTCTGACTTAACCAGTAGATATGTTTGTACCTGGATATAACTCCTCCTGTCTCATGGTTAAATGCCAGAATCATTGGTTTTAATGCAATGTATTATTTATACACCATTTTCACATGTTTTATATGCTAAGTATGTATTTTGGATCTCATAAGTACAAGTGAATTACAACAATCTTTATAAGCTTAACACCCTTGAAGAACCAATATTGGACACACATTACACTACTTTAATGAAGGAGAAAGAAAAGTGAATAGCAGGCTCAGACTTAGAGCAATAGCTGTTTTCCTAGAAATGTGTATTTGGCAATATGGTGATGCTCTTTTCAGCAGAAGGTGACTGAAGATTCACAATAATAAATGAATAAAATATATTAATCAGGGAAAGGGAATGCAAGGGAGAAAAAGAGACTGATGGCTTTCCATAAAATGTTTCGATTCTTGCTTTGATTTCCTTTAGCTTTGTGGTTAGCTGTTGCCTAAGGAAAGCTCTCCAATCGAACACATCACATCTAATGTCAGATAGAGTAAATCTAATGCTCTGCGTGGAGTACTGTTAGTTTACCAAAACGTTGCATCAAATCCCTAACTAGTTCAAAGGGTGTATGCACAAGTTATTATTTCCCTAGAGATAGGACAATCCAAATAAAACATTGTTTCTGCTCCTTGGACCAAAAAGATAAAAGGCTGGTTTTGCAGTAACAGGGCCTCTTAGCATCAGGCCTGTTTTGGCTGACAGAAATTATTTGAAAGACTGTCAACTTTTTGTCTTAATTGAGGACTGTAAAAAGATCACAAGAATTTCACCCAGATACCAACAAAGAAATTAATTTTTTTAGCTACAAGTGAATTTCCTTTAAGTTTTCTGAATTCCACTGAAAGGAAATGAGATTCTTTTTCAGTGTTGCTGTAGAAAATTCCATTCATGAGAATTAGATTGACAGTCTCTGTATCTCACACTGTCCAAAAAGAATGTCCTATACACGTATTAGCTCATGTAGTGTTATGAATTGTAACTGCTTACAGCAGCACAAACAGCTCTGGGGACTTTTTGATGTAAATTCTGCAATTGCTTAATTCCATGCAGCTCCAATGACTTCAGTGCAGATATTTCAGATTTATATAAATGCAAAAGAGCAAAATTAGAACTTTGAACCACACTCAGCAAAAAATTTCTCACAATCAGTCCTACTTGCAGAAAGAATTATTCAGTCTATCCTTTTAAACATATTTTATATGTCTTTAAAAAAATCTTCTTCCCTACAGCACACAGGCACTGTTGCATTGTTTTTACACAAACAGAACAGCCTCAGGTTGGCATAACTTCAGCTGTATCTCCCTGCAGACTGCTGCACTCAGAGCAGACACTCTAGAGTTGTCATGCTTTCACCATGCCATGTATTTCTGATCCCACAGGAAAATAAAACATAAAAAAAAAAAAAACCCTGAGTCCAGTGATACTTTTGGAATAAGTGGGAGCAGGTAAAAACCTGCTCTGCTTAGAGCTATGCCAAGAACACCTCATTCAAATACATGCAGCAAACACATTCACTCATATTCCAGCTCTCCCATGGAATTGTCCAGCCCACCAGCATGCCTATCAGCCACCAGATTGGCTCAGAAAATTACTTAACAGTACTTGTCTGTAGTATTTTACCCCTGTCTATCTTCAGATGCTTAATTCCTAACCTGAGGAATTTGGGCAACTGTGTATGTTTGAGAATCCAAAACTAAACTTCACAGAGTATCAAGTAATTCAATATGAATCATTAAACACATGTTTGAAAAAACCTACCTTGTCAGGAACACATTCATACCAAATCCCAATACCAGATTTGGTTTATTTGCTTTGCTCTCTGCAATCCACATCCTACAACTCTCTGTAGCAAATAACTAAATCACTTACACTTCAAAAAACTGGCGCTTCTAAACACGATGATTCCACATGATGGACTTAGCAGTGTTAGGTTTATGGTTGGACTCGATGATCATAAAGGTCTTTTTCAACCTAAATGGTTCTAAGGTTCTATCTCATGGCTGCTTCTAAGGAACTTACAAGGTAGAAGAGGTAAGAAGAATTATTAGACATTATGTCTGGTCAAGGGCATAATCTTGTGTACTGAGAGCTGTGTATCAGCTGCTCTTCATTTACTTTTAATCCTTTATTCCTTCTAGGTTAATTAAAATCAATTTGAAATCTTCATGGATCAGTCTAACATACAAGATATACCACAGGAGGAAGACAGAGAATCTTTCTCTGCAAAGTCAGGAATACTTATTTCAAAAAATACTCTAAATTGGGCAGATCGTCACTGGTCACCAGAAAATGTTTTTAACAGTTTTATGGTATAAATTCAGTGTTCTTCAATACATTCAGTTCTAAAGCTTTATAAAGGAAGAAACCTACCACACAGAGGTTACATATTTTGCATCAGGCCATTATCTACAGTGATGAGCACGTACCTTTCTTTTTCTGTGGTTGTTTTCGGGTTTCACCTCTGTCTGCTGGAGCCAAACACAGAAAGAGGGAATACAGTGTTATCTTACGATTTCACAAACAAAAGCACCCAAGTTGTGAGCTCAGGACTCAGAAAGCAAGTTCAAACATCATGCAGTCCAACTGGCAATTTTCCTGAAAGAGATTCATTAGTGGAGTGTCTGTGAGCAGAACCCAGGTACCAAACTGGCTAGTGATGAAGAATACAGGCAACACCTTTCACAACATTCACATGCATAAGATTAGCTGATTCCAGCTCATCCTCCTCGTTTCTTCCTTAAAGTAGCTTCAAAGTGCCCCAATGAATTTCATCAGTCCTAAAAATATACTGATTTGAGAAACAGCAATTAAGATGTTTTATTTCTTCCACTGCACCCAGGTTTAAAGGACATTCTCATAGGATGTCTATTTCCTCATTCACAAAGACATGATCCTGGCTCATTATATGTATTCTTCAGACTCAAGACAACCAGACAAGGCTTAAGCAGCTAACTGGAGATTCCCGAAACATATAAGCCTTGCTTAGAGACACAGAATGGTGCTGTATTTCAGCAAACTCTTGCTGTTTTCATTACCTCAGGGGCCTTTGGTTTGTTGGGCCCCATCTGAAGGAAATCACAGAATATAAGTCCAGAAGGAGCCTCATCTAGAAGTTTCTCTCCCTGCCCTGAGACAGCATCAGCAGTACAATATGACTCTTGACACAGTGGTTGTGCAGTTTTTTCCCTTGTCCGCTAAAGGTTGCAGAGCAGCACTTACCTCAGCTATTAAATGAGACCTTGCCTGCATCCAGTCTGAATATCACTTGCTGCAACTCAAGTACTATACGTAGATAACATTGGAAATCATTCATTCCATTCCATTTTGCAGCTGTCTTCTCTGAATTTGATGTCTTTTTTTTTTCTGTCTTCTGATTGCTCTTTCTAGAGTAAGGACTGACATCTTTTCACTCTTGTTAGCTGGAGGTACCAGCAGGAGGACAGCACAGCATTTCATTGATTGTCATACTGACAGCTTACTTGTGTGTCTGAAGAACTTTATCTTGTGAAAATGAATTGCCATGGATTTCAAAAATCATTATGATTACATCACATACTGAGAGGCATTTTGTCTCTTCACTGGTAAGTGCATTAATTTCATTTAACACTGAATAATATTATTTTGCTGTGCTCTGAAAAGAAATAATTTATAAATGCACACAGCTTTTATTAGCTCAGATACTGTAGCTCACTTGACTACAGAAACCACCTAGGTACTGTAAGATTTTTTAAAGATTCTGAGAATATGTCACTCCTCTAATCATCTACCCTCTCACCTGCTGACAAGAGCCATAGTCAAGATAGTTTGACTAGTAGCAAAGTTAAGAAATAGAAAATTATTTCCCCTCCCTTTTCACAAACTCATTATTCAATTTTTCCAGTATTTGATTAGATAGTTTACCCATATGCTCTCTCCATACCAACAACTGATAAACCACCACAGTTAGAATGGAAAACCACATCTGTTCAGGAAGTGTGCACAGACAAGAAAATTACTTTAATAATGAATTAATTCTATGACTCCAATCAGAAAGTAATTTCTAACTTTACAATAGCAAAAATGAAAGTGTATCTGCTTTGCAAATGACTTGGTACCTGTGATGTCTAGACCTGCATATAGTTTGGTAAAAGCTGCAGTGTAGAATACTTTAGATGCTCATCATTAAAAATCACCCCTACAAATGCAGCCTGCATGGGCAATTAACAATGGATTAAATCAGTACAAATTACACACTGACAGTATAAAGCAATGCTGGAACAAAGCATGTAGGAGAAAAAAAAAACCCACAAAGCTCTTTGTTTAGCAGACAAATCAGTTTCATCATCCTTGGTAACAAGATCATGCACTGTAATTAACAGTTAGAAAGCTAGTGCTGTAAATAATCCAAGTTAGCTGAAACGAGGGTGTGATGGAAAGTATGTTTGTGTTGAAGGGTGTTAACTTTCCAAGCCCTCTTCACAAGAACAGAAAACGGGCTAAATATTCTTGTTAGTGAGTTAGATATAGACATTTTAATTAAACTGTAACTAAACCTCTTTAGGAAGACAAAGAGCAAAGGGAAGAGAAGGACCCTACTTTCAAGTACTATCTTGACAAAGAGAAAAGTAGCACAAATAAAGCTTCACATAACCAAGCAGATTCTGTAACTAATCAAAGTGTTCAAGAGAAAGTGGTCTTGAGTTGAAGACCTGATCCTTCAAAACTTTGTCTCTCAATGATTCCCACTCACATAAAAACATTTATAGAGAAGAGTTATAATACTGATCTTTATGCTTCCCTCCACAGAAAGCAGAGAATAGTGAATGAAACGAGTACAATTCCATACATAATTTTATATATTGTCACATATCCTTCTCTTTTGTGTTTATCTCTTCCTATATCCACTCTGAGTGATAGTACCTGTCAAAAAAATATATTAAAATGTCAGTTTAATTGCTTTCAAAATACCTGACCTGGTCAGGGTTAACTCTTATATCATACGAAGCACAGGTGAGGGCAAGTCTGTCACTTCTGAACTAGCCCCAGCATCTCAAGCCCATCACAGGAATTAGTGACACAACCTTCCCTATGGATCCTTGCATCCAGGAGTTGCTGAAGTCACCACCTGCTTTCCAAAGTAAATAAACTCTCTAAAACACCACTGCATTCAGAGACGTTGATGTTTAACTATACACCACTACAGACACTGTAATCTCCCATTCTGTGGTCTTCAGGACTGCAGATAAACTCCAGTGTCAGAATAACCTTGGCAAAACACTTCCTTCATGGCATTCCCAGCCTTTGAACCCTTCCACTTTTCTAGCCAGTACTCTCTTCTGTGTTCTAAGAACTCCCAAAACTTCTTGGCATCTCTATTAGTTTAGCATATTATTGACTTCCTACCTATACTCTGCAACAACATAAGCCCTTTACAGTGACACTATAGGCCGCTAATCTGTTTAGCAGACACTTTTAATCATTTGGGATTACACCGAATATAACCAACCAAGCAGACATAACTCGAGCATGGAAAGAAAGAGAACAGACTAGGGGTTTGACTTGAGCTTGGTGGAGTTTGCCTGGGAGTATTTTTAGGTACTGCCTGAAGCTCTCTCAGAGCCATTAGCACTTATCTTTGAGAACCTGGGGGGGAAGGATGAGGCTTTTGATAAAGGGTGAATACAGTGCTTATCTATAAAAATAGAGAGAAAGGAGGATCCTAGAAATGACAGAGCACTTAGCCTAACACTTCAGTTCTTGGAAAGACATCAGAACAAACCATTCAACTCCTATGTAAGCATCTCAAAGATAAGGACACATGAGCAGGGATTTGCCAATAGCAGACTAAGTTAATTTTCTTTAAGGCAAACAGCAAGCCTAAAATCCAGTGAAGATATGAGTGACTGGTTTTTTTTGTTAAGGCTTTGACAGTGTATCACATAACAGTCTCACAGGCAAGCTATGACACCATCTTAAGACAGGTGCAAAGTATGGAAAAAATTTCTTCAGAATGATGAGTTATCAATAAGAAATTATCCAACTGGAAATTATATCAACCTGTGTTATGCAGGACACTGCTCGAGGACCCGAGCTAGTCATACGTATTTGTGATCTGAAAACTGGTACAGAATTCCTACATCTGCAAGCAATGCCAAACTGGAGGGAGCTGTGAGCACTCTGGGAGATTACAACTGAAAGCAATCGGGTCAGCAATGAGTAACTGCTCTGGGTCTCTTCCAGCCCTGTTTTCTATGACTGTATTTTTCTTCATATCTAACCCCTATGCAAAGCACAAGCTTTAATCCACTAATTTGACACATCCTAAAGCTTCTCTGTATCCATGTTGTGTTTTCATTCAATTCCTTTTGGCCAAATCCAGACAATCATGTGTCTCCTCTCAGGCTGTGACAGCTTGCTGCTTGACTGCAAGTTCCTTTGGAGGGGGGCTGCTTTTCACTGTATTTGCACATCCCAAACCTTTGCTGCGGTTTCTAGCAGTTTACAAGTCAGTTGAAAGAAAAGAAAAAAATCCAACATAAACCAGACAGGCCTCTTCTTTGTCAAAAGTGATAATTGTTGTTTTCAGCATAAAAGTATTCTGATTGTTTTAGAACAGGGCAGCATACTGGACAAGAATTGAATATAAATTCGCATTTGCTTTTAATTTTCTTTCTTTTCATACAATATCTAAGGAAGAATCATTCAGCACTGGTATGTACTAATTGTGCATGTACTGAGGGCTGACATGTGCAAAGTGAAGTCTGTATGAAATGAAATCGTTTCATACAAGGACACAGGGCCTAAGGGATGGAATTGCCAGTGCTAAATGGCACAGCAGCCATCTTCTGCAGTGTCTGATGGTGCAAACATTGAACACACATGCTCAGCTTGACAGTGAATAACCCTATCGAGTTGAGTGGAATTATTTACAGTAGTAAGGTTAAGTACATGCAGAAGCACTCACAGATTTGGCATTTAGCACAGGGTATAAGAAAAAATGAGGATGAAACTAGAAATTAGTTCAGAAATCAGAGCATTCATGCTGTACAGTGGGGCTGAATTTTAAATCCAGAGGCTTAATTCAGTAATGAAAACATCTGACAGGAAAGTGTTCTGGGCACAATGTGTTATTTCATACATTTTCCTCTCTGGAGTTTGCTTGCTCCAAAAACCATGTTCACATATGAGACCCTGTAATATCAATGTAAAGGTTTTGCAGTTATGGAATGATTGGAACTGAAATTGCCCTACCAGGAAAGTGTTTTACAGCAGAATGCTTTTGATTGTTGCATGGAGAAATAATAACAACAACCACTTTTAGGCTAAGGCATCACATAACAGGAAGTGGTGTGTACAGCATTCACACTACTCATCCACCACACCAGTTCCTCTCAAGGGGGGGCACAGCAGAGCACGAAGCATGAGCCAAAAAACCTTTATCCAGGTTCACTATCTACCCTGTTCAGCAAGACAGCGGCACACAACAGGCAGGGCTGAGATGGTGGCAGCTGTGCCATCAGGTACAGCACTGCCCCATCTTCTCCTTGGAAAGCAGCAGGGCACCAATGCAGAATGCACTACGAGACAGCAGCACAGCAGAGGAGGAACCACCCAAGCCAATGGATGGTGTAAATAAAAGGAATCCTTCTGGTGTAGCCAGGCACGGGTCAGATGTCAGTGGCAGAAGTTCAATTTTGCATCTAGAGCTTGTTTAGCTGAGGTGGGCTACAAGGGGCTGTACAGGCTGAAACACAACCTTGCTGTCATGGGCTGTGGACACAATGGGCAACTGTTCTGAACCTTAATGGCACAGTAAACCGGGTAGCACCTGCTCCAGAGAGACAGAACCTCTGTGTGCACAACCTCTTATTAGGCTGTCTGATTCTCATTTCCTTCTGCTTTTTCTGCCTAAAGAAATTCAGAGGTGATAGTCAGCATGGACATAGACATGGTGAATTATTTTCATCAGTGATTTTGCAAGTAATAACTCCTGATGCCTTCAAATTTATTTTTATTTTTACACTGATGAAAATAATGTAATAAAGTCCTCACTGTTTGCATTTCATTTCAAAGTTGTCTGAAAAGGTTTTCTTGAGAAGGGATGATAAGTGAATATTCATTTTTCAGGACTATGCTGAACTAAAAAGTGGGTTTCATTTTGATCACTCTTCTTTCATAATAAAAAAAAAAATTGTTAGAAAATCCTTACGTGAACAGACATGTACACATCCTTATGGTATCCTGTCAGTGCAGTGTTTCATAAGGTCATTCTGTCAAATGACAGTAGGCCTGTTTGTATCACAGACTTTTTTTGAACAGCAAATGTGTTGCATAGGTTGAAATTCTAGTTCATGGGTGAAGATACTGGTGGGCCTATTTAAACCAGTGGGCAGGTAGAAATCATGGAATAATACCGAGGTGCACAGCTAACATAATTTTGTCTTTTCATAAGAATAGGGATAAGAATATAAAGGAAGTTCCTCTTTTTTCACTCCCCAGATCACTGCAGTTGTCCTCAGGCAAGTGGAAGCAGCCACACCCATGCCCTATCCAACAGCAGAGAAGTGAGTTACAAGGTGCAGTTCTTGGTACTTCCAGCATGGCATATATTTGATTTCTGGCTCTGGGCTTCCTTTCTTTCAGTCAATATCAAGGCATGGGTCCAATTCAGAAAGGGGACTTGTTTCAGCTGCTGATACCAACATAAACCTTAGTACAGGAGGGAGGAGGAGATAGAGGCTACCCACAGAGAGGAGTTTATAATGGCAGTGGCTCCTTACCCTGGGAAGGAGACTGGGTGCTTTGCTAAGCAGAGGCAGTTCCAGGGCTTTGATAGGTGTGAAATACCCGGAGATAACAACTTTGAACGGGACACCAAGTACAAAATGGCAGCGACTGCACTGCCAAGAAAGTTTAGGGTAACATAAAGGAACCTCCATACACAACACCCATGCAAGGCAGTCCGAAGTCCTGGGGCTGTTGAAAAGCCTCTGTCCACCAGAACACAGCAGAGGTGCCACATAAACAAGAATCTAAGTTAGACTCACAACAAAGATGTCTCATTTACATTTCCTGGTATTTACTATTTGGGTAGAATATCTGTGTGGTTTCGTCACTGCAATGTCACCTGCTACTTCTATGGTTTCAGCTACAATAGTTTCATACAGCTGACATGTTTTTCCTGGCCACAGAAGGTTTGCCTTGCCCAGATAGAAATCCCCTCAAATGTTTATCTTGAGCTCTTAAAATGTTGGCCCAAGAAACAGAAATAAAAAATTGCAAATAATGAAACAAACAAGCACAGAGGACTGAAAAAGGAAGCCCATACAAAGATCTAACAGAACAGCGAGCCAGCTTCAAAAGTATCTGAAGAATTGTTCCACATACAACAATAGGAAGGTGCAGTATGTGATTGTTTACTTTGTATACAGTAACAGAGGAGAACCACAGCCATTCAGTAGAAGGCATTATTACTGCTTGTGTGTAACAGCACACCTGAAACTACCAGTGAGGAGTTTTAACTTTACCAGGCCCAGCTCTTACCTGAAGAACTGTCTTCATTCATCTTCTTGAACTCCCTTTGCTAGCACCCAGTAGACTGGTATTTTGGCATCTCTCGCATCCTTTAACAGCATGTTCATGACTCCACAATGTGTGTGGAAAGAAAAGTCAAGCTCATTGTTTTCAAAGACACTAAAACAAATGCCAGAAAAGTCAACTGTAGGGCATTTACGTGCTTATTTTAAAAAACAAGGATTGAGCACTGCACAGCTGTAGTATCTTTAGTCTCTTGTCTAAGTTAACATGATTTCTTTGAAATTTGGGTAGGTGCATGACATGGTCAGTTATGGCAGCACACAAACAGCTGGCAACTGGCTAAACTGCAGCAAAGTGTCTGCTCTGTATCAGGAGATCCCAGATGACAGTGTAACCCAGGCTGATGGAACCCACAGGCTTCCAGCTGTGGCACAACATCAGGAGCACTATGCCTGACTAGAAGGACTAAAGACTTTTAAAGGTCTTGCTCAATGCCAGTCTCATATAAGATATTTCATCCTGTAATTCCACTGTGACAGAGGAACTGAGCACCTACCTTGCTAGACCTAGGCTTTCACATCTGTTTTAGTTAGACAGGATGTTGGTTTCCTTGTCAGAGTTGATTTTAGTGAAAAGATTAGTTGGGCAACGTAATACAAGTACAGAAAATGTTGGCTGGTTTAAAATAAATAGGTAAAGTGTGAACTTCCATTATCTCATGACTAAAGAACCAAGAAAATGCTGAAGCAAACTGCAAGGTGATAAGCTCAGAGCTGATAAGAAAGTTTTAACATATATATTTTAAGAATTTCAGCCAAACCCAACAGTCAGGCAGTGTCACTGAAACTACAAGTTAGGCATTTATAGAACAGAATTAAACAGTTACAGTAACCATGTTTTGAAAGGGAAGGACAATTAACTACCTGCTCCCTGGCTGGCTATTTAGAAATTGCATTGCAACAAGGAGGAGGCTCCTTTGAGGAACAGATAATCTCACACATACTAATTAAAGGCATGCTGTGCCTTCCCCTACAGGATCCCATACTGACCACTGCTGGAGGAGAGGAACTGTCATGGGGAAGCAGATCTGAAAATGCATCAAGTCCCATGGCTCGTGTCAAGGTGTTGTTAAGGTCCATGGTCAGGCAGGGAGGGGCTGCAGGGAGCTGGAGACCAACACTGTGGCAGCATCACTGGGGCAGGAACCAACAGCCCCAGGCTGGGCTGAAATGAGGGCCTGAGCCATGGGCAGGGTGGGGGAAGTCCCTTGGGGAGGCTGGGCATCACCATTAGTGCCCTCAATGCCCTGAGGATTTATGAAAAAATAAAATACTCCCAGTTGGTAAATAGTTTTTCTATGACCAACTCAATTGCAATTTCCCAAATTACTCTCAGAAATAAAAATTCATTGACTTTTATGAATAATATCTGCATCTGTTGGAGTGGGAAAAGCAGACAGAGCCAAATTCTGTTCCTGGTCCTGCTAATAACCTGCAAAGGGTAGGTCATTTGCCCCTCATTTTACCATTTTAGAATGGAGGGACAATGAAAGAGTCCACAGCTGTAAGCAATAGGGATTACACACGGCCACAAGAAATGGGATCATTTTGCATCAAGCCATTTTGGAAACATTAAGAATTGAGGTTGAGAGAGTTGTTTTGTTTGTTAATAATATGCTATATATTGGGGCTATTTTCTAGCTAATTCATACCCAGGCTCTGTTAGTTGCCAAAAGTTAGAACAACACAATTCTGGGAAAAGACAACTATCTCCTCTATGCATTTATACTATTTTAAGATTATGTACAATAGTTTATCCATATCTAGATGTCATTGTTAAGGCCAGTAAGACTAGTGTATCTAGCACTGGATCTGTGCAAGCAGTACTCCTAAGAAAGAAAAATTAAGAGTGAAAATACAGGCAAGGTAGTCAAAGTACCTGACAGATTGTTTTGGTTTGGTTTTAATCAGGTAACTCTGCAATTTAGCACAATTATGTCCTTCCACATACTGAGAGCTGTTATCTTAAGAACGAAGCAGTGAACAAAGAAAATCTCTGCTCTGCTGATTTCAGAGTTGTTTTTTTCAGATACATTATTTATAGATTATTGTAAGTTTTACTTTGGTCATAAGAATAGATATTGTCGCTGTTCCAAGAATGTAATAAACACACCTAACCATCAAACACAATAAAAGCAGAAAAAATTTCTTGAGGGACTGCTGACATCTGTAGCTGATGAGATAATTTTAGGCAGCTTTTCTCAATAAATACCTAAAAAATTGAAATAATTTTCAAGTGAAATTGGATGAAAAGACAGAAGTGCCACTTGGGCATGAGTACTTTCAGTGTTACTCACAGACATATAGCATGAGGAAAAAAAAATAAGACAAGGAAAATGGAAAGGGTCTAGTCCAATTTCACTGATGTTAGTAAGAGATAATATGACCAAAGACAGCAGCTAGCAAGAAGGCCTATAAAGAGTAAGCACTGGATAAAGGGTATAAAGAACAAGGAAAGATTGGTCTGGAACTATAATGAAGTCAGGATAAGCCTGAATTTTCACAAATAAAGTATTGAATTGGTTGCATGGAGGGTCTCTAATACTTCACAGCCAAAAAGTGATCATTCACTTAACTTTAGATCTTTCCTTTAAATCAAATTATGACTGATATGCAACACTGCTATCACCCTCTTAGAAAGGTCTAAACTCCAGTTGTCCCAAGTAGCTTCACCTCCTATTGGCCTATCATTTTATAATAAATACTAGAAGCAATAATCCCCATTGAAACTGTGCTATCATGATATCAAGAGGTCAACTTGCATGGATATTCGGTCATTGTCTGCCAGGGAGGTAGTCAGAAAACAATTAAAGCTGTCTGGCTGGGCTGACATTTTACTCAGTGTTCACCAAGTCTTTAATTTCTGCAAGTGTACATTAGAGTTTGAGCTGCTGAGGGGGAAAGGAGAGAAGAAGATCAAGCCCTGAAGTCTTTTTTGTATCAGGTTGAAATTTCTGTTTAAAATCAAGCCTGACCAGTTCCCTAACATGGGTAAAAGTCCTGTGTAAGAGGCCATGTCACTCTCCATTCGAATGGCCAGAAGCCATAGTTTCCACAAGAAACAAAAGCAACTAAAAGCTTTAAATCCTATCCCATTGTAGGAACACAATTGAATTCTCTTGCCAACATGAGGACAGAGTATACATAGTCACTGCATAGGACTGACAGTCTGTGTGGGAATTACTAAAGTCTAGCTGCAAGATTTCCATATACAGACATTTCCTGCCACGAGAATGTTATAGTACTAAGTCAGCATCAAAAATAATCTAAAGAACAAAAGGAAAGTCTCTAAAATAGCAAAAAGGAAAAAAATATACACAAAGATCACTTCATACGTTCAATACAGGCATTTAAAGTGGAAGATATCAAGGTCATATTCTGCAGCCTTTATTCAGGCACATCAATAGGAGTGGGTTGTTAAAGTAAAGCCTGAGGCAGCATATGACCTTTTTCAATTTTTTTTTTTTCCCTTTGGATAAGATGGTGATGAGATGCTGCCCAGGAACAGAACACTGGGACATACCAAACTCAAACACATTTACAATTGAATAGTATCTACATTTCAAAGTATGGTCCCAAAGAAACTCTATCAGCATTAGCAGAAGACACAAAATATTCTTGGGTCTATATTATGTTAATATAAAAAGAATCTAATCTTGCTATAAACAAAGCAAAGGGAGTTTAATTAATCAGCCATTACCTCAGCCACATTTTAAGCGAACACAGCAATTCCCACGGAGGCTTGATGGCCTTCCAAACTGTTAAACTAATTTTGTGGCAAAAAGTGAACTAATAAAGGTAACACACACTGAAGCAACCCTTCCCAACCACCTTCCAAGAAATCTGGTTTAGCATAAAGAGAGAAAAGAGGTTTAGTCTGTGACTATCAGCTCCAAAATCCAACTCATTCTTCTGACCTGTTGCTCAATACAGAGAGAAACAAGATTTCCCAAGAACTGTCATGATGGGGAGCAGGTCCTTCTTCCACAAACAGTTTAGGTTAAAAAATACTTCTGTGTGTCCATATACACAGACACCTGAGAGGAAAGCACCATCACCCGTGTCAACTCCCCTTCCATGTTGCCTCAGCTCAATCCCACTGCAAAGAAAGACGAAAACTGTTAGGTCTATAGTGATTTTCCACTGTTCTCTCACTTCCCTTTTCCCTTTTGCAATGACAAATGACCTACAATTATATTATCCATATTAAAAAAAAGAAAACAGAATAAACTATAACAAAGTATTTTCTTTTCTATGTGCCCAGGTGGTACACCTGTGCAGGGAAACAGTGATAGAGTGTCCCAAACCTCCCTCTGATTTTATTATACAGCACTAATATTGTAACACTTAGTAGCTGTTCCATATACCTTCTGCAGCTCACTGCTACCATTATTGATCATTATTTCATAGTATTAATTAATGTTATCAGAACAGCTCTTACAAGTGATATAACGGGCACCTGAAAACGTTTGTGTGCCACTGCAAAGGGTATACATTGATACTTATCTTGTCTGAGCACTTATGTGCCTTGGATAAATAAAGTCTTGCTCATGTGCTTAGAACAACTTGCTTTTTACTGAATTTTCTGGTTTCAGCTTCTTCTAGAAGAAAGAAGCCTTTAAAAACGTAATAAAACAACCACAGCATACAAGGAGAGAGGAATCCCTCCCTCCATGTGTGTGGTGGGCTGGACTTGGTGCCCCCCTCTAGGGGCACAGCTACCTCATGAAGAGTATGTGATTTACTCGTGTAACATCTCCCTCTACTGGCTAAAACCGTAGGAATGCTTTAATTTCCAAGCAGGAAGGTTTTACCTGGAGTGAGAATTCCCAGATCATGTCACCTCCCATCCTCTAGTTCTTACACACTTGTCATCTCTCTCTGTAGCCCTAAAGCAGCAAAGGCGTGTGTGATGGAGCAGGCAGTGATGAACTGGGAATGGTTCACCTGAAACCCTGGATGCTAAAGGCCTCAGTGAAATGGTTTGAAGACATCCAGCAAGTGCAGTAGGGCCATTCCTGAGAACCCAGCTCCAGAGGGTTTGCAGAACTTTTCATCTAGGACTCCAAGCAATGTATGATTTAGCAAGATTGCTTATTAAGATTCACCATCCCTTAATAATCACTTAAGTCTCTTCAGTAAAACCGGAGTCCAGTGATTAAATATAGAGGTTTTACCAAATCTCAGTTCTTTACTCTTTGAAGACCACTGAAGTCATAACTCAGCGTTATTTTGTACCTCACACTAACAGCATTTTTGTATCTGTATTGTTTTCAAATGCTCAATAACTGACACAACTGGTGCAAAATTATCTTGATATGTTCTGAGAACAAGAAACGCTCACCTATGAACACACTCCAGACGGCAAGGCACAGCTGGGATACTCTGTCAGGAGAATTTCACCACACAGCACTGACACTCACCTTCAGTTGCCGGCACTGCATCGAATGGTTTCCCACACCTTGGAGAACTAATGGTTTTTACAGAGCCCTTAGGCTACAACTAGTAGCCTACAGCTACAACTGGTTGTAGCTGCTACTACTGGGAGGGTACAATTTTCATACACCAGAACACCAAATGGCTTTAAGCTGACATAATGACCTTCTCTTTTGTAAGTTGCTGTCAGAGTTGCCCATGCAGATCTTCTGTAGTCAAGAAAAACTGAAAAGGTGATACATTTTCTTAAAAATGGAGAATTCACTTCACACCAATCCTTCTGAGATGCGGCCTACACTACAAATTCTTGGTCTATGGGCTACAGACATTAATATTTTTCCTGCTACAAGATTGTCAAGTTCAACAAATAATTCAAAAGCTATTTCTATTATAACTCACACAATTGTAAATAAGGTAAATAATGGAAAAGATTTAGTTATTCATAGCAGGAGAATTATATCCTTTTCTTTGTTCTCCATCTTCTAAAAGGCTTTTTAATTCACCATTCTTTCCCTTTTATTTCCCTTCTTCCTTTGTTTGATAAGCTTTTTCTAAAATTCCCTTCCCTGCATCCTGCATGGAGGGCAAAACTATTCATGCAGAATTCATCACAGGAAAACAAACATAATATCTCATTCCCATATTCCTAAGAGGGAGTTAACTGAAATTACCTGTTCTTGGGATACTGGCATAGAATATAAGCAGGAGAAATTACTACGACTAAGTTGTCAGGGAAACTGTTAGCACACTGATAGCTCAGGGAAATGGGCTATTTGAAACACTTTCCACTAAGTACCCAAGCAAACTATAGGGTCGTTTGTGGGGATAGGAGTTGCACAAAGCCTGAAAGCATTATTGCCTTTGAAAGGCTTAGTAACTCCTGGTTGTTGTGGGGGAGCTCCCGGCAGAATGGACGCTTGTTACCTTTTTCAGCACAGACATGGGGTGCTATGAATAGCACTTGGCTAATTCCCCCTTTGTAGAAGTCTTTAGGAAGCTTTTCATTGTATAGCCCATTCTATAGAACTCCTAAAGCCAAAAGATGAGAATGACATTTTCTAAGGAAATTGTCCAATTCTAAGTGGGCTTTTTAAAAAAGCCCTGTCCCGTTTCCTTTGCTACTCAAGGGGCAGCAATTATCACAGCCAGCAGCAGACAGACTTTTCCGACAGAACTTTGTTACTTTTAGTCCTACATGAATGCATGAAAGAACACCACTTCGCCCGTTCCAAACACCCAGGCAGCTTCTCTAAGCCACAGCTAAGTCGCTGAGATAATGTGCAGCACGGGGCTGTGATGACCAGTGCAACACTGCTCGGGAAGGCTTCAGACTGTAACACGACCTGAACTTCGGGCGCGCTGGGAACACGTTGCTGGGATGTAAAAACGGCTCCAATAGCCTTCCCTACAAAAATGCACTCATACATAGATGGTGTCTTGTTTTGCTGTGCTGCTTGCCACAAACACACACAACTACGACTATGGATGGGAGAGCAGAAAATGACAGTGAGGGAGAGGGTTTTTGTGCTGTAACTGCACTTGAAGTAGTGTTTCTGAGAGCAGAGTTATGCAGAGAAAAAGAGGAAACGCTACATGCCTACACCAACCAATCTCTCAAGTTGACCTTGCTGTGAACAGCTGACTAGTGACCGAAAGTACATTAACTGTGGAAAGAGAGATGAGAGATCCTAGGCTTTAGCCTAACCCAGGACTGTAGTGGATAGGTAATAAATAAACAAACAAACAAACAAAGCTCTTTATATACTGTGTGAGGAGATGCCTCAGTCATCTGGTGGTTAAAGGTGTGGTCCTCTCTCAAAACATGCCTAGCATCATGTTCCAGAAGCTTAAAAAGCTGGCAGCAGATTTCACATTATCATTGCATCCACATGGATCGCAAAAAGAGACTCGTGGTCAAAAATACATGAGGCAGTTTTGCTTATTCTAAATGTAATCCTTGCAAGGTTGGGGAGAAACCCCAAGAGCTAAAACCTTGATGACAACAATAGCAGGTTAGCATCAGAGTCAAGAATAAGATTTTGAGGGATATTCCAAAGTTTTCTTTCCCATTTCCCCTCTCTCAGAAATACAGTCAAAGCATATCAATAGTTATTTGGTTACAGATTTAGAAACTTGCTAAAGACAAAGTTTTGTGACCTGATTTTACCTTCTGCAGGTTATGGAAAGTTTCCTGCATAGCTCAGTCAGAGTATCAGCGTTTTCCTCCTTCTCCAATTACTCAATTTGCCTGCTTGAACTACAAACCCACTAGCTCTGGAGATTCATCCAACTTGTACCTACTTATCCTCTTCAAAAGTGCTTGCCATCTCTGGCTCTCTTTCACCTTAGAACGTGAGGATGTGCATGCACATATACAAGGTGTGTTAAGAGGTTAAAAGGGTGAATTTGTGCTGGGAGCATCATGTAGATGATTGGAGCCTCAGCTTGGCACAAGAAAAAAGGCCAAGACATGCCAGAATTTGCAGAGACATATTCCTCAATTTGCTTGAGCTGTACTTGGCACTCAGACTCCTAGCAAAGACCACAAGATTGAAGGTCACCATGTTCATACAGACAGTTGTTAAGCACCTGAGTGCACACACAGCTGATTCGGTTCACATCTGAGGCCCTGCCACCAAGGGCACTTTGCCACATGCATTCCTCCCTGTTCAGGGCTTCTCCTTCCCCTGAGACAAGGAGCAGCCATTATGCTCAGATCATTCATTTCACTGGCTATAAACCTCCAGAGCAGAGCAGCCTAGCCTGCAGTTTTGCCTTTCTCTGCTGTGAGGAAAAATGTTCATTGTAGTTCTCCAGGTTACCAAGCACATACTGGAAAACTACTGGGGCTAAAGGAGCATGGGAAAAAAGAGTGAAACCCAAGTCTGTAGCCCCAAGGGCAAGAAGGGATCGCATAGCATTGTCTGGACAGCCTGCCCGCAACACTTGACTTTTCCCAGCAGTGCTTACATTCACCTTCCTTCTAAGTAAACCTGTTTCAACCACCCATGCCAGGTCTTGAAAGAAGAGCTGGCAGACACCTGCAGCAAAGTCCCTGTTCTATGGAAATTGCCCCATTGCAAACAACAATCAGGAATGATTTTCTTGCAGAGGCTGGGACTGATTCAGTTCAATTCACAGCTCAGCAATAAATTTCCATAGTGAGACACAGAAAGGCACTCTCTGTGCTTCAACAACCAATACATAATAGGGAACACTGCAGCCTTTCTCTCAAAGACACTTTTTACTGGCCTGCAGAACTAGGCTCTAAGGTTACAGATACACAGGATAATCTAGAAGCACTTTGAAGTATCTGAACTGGCTCTTGAAATTAATTTAGAGAGTGGAAGACAGTCACATTAACAGTAGCTTGGGTCAGTTAGCCCTGATGAAAAGCAGAATCTGTCCTATAGAATGCCAGCTGGGTACCTTTCTCTTTCTACCACTAACCTCAAGACCCCTGAGAGGAGTAAGAACCTGGCAAATGTCCCTGGCAGAGGGTGACAAGGCCAAGTTAATGCTGACGCTCCTCAAGTCTCTTGGTGAATGATCCCTCTGGCTCTTCTCTCACTGAAAACACAGCAACTCTGTTCTGTGTCTTCTCTAGAGAAAGACAAAAAGGTTTCCTTAAGAAGTTGACAAGAGAGTAAGTAAAAAGAGGAGTGTGGCCTCCTTGGAGAAGAGAGGCTGTGAAAGTAACACAGGTCATGGTTGAGCAGAGAAACATGGCAGGTGGGACAGGGCAGGGAGAAGTACAGCATTGCAAAAGGAGCACAGTAACAGACAAACACATTAATATTGGCATATAATAACAACATAACATGTATTTGGAATTGCAAAACCCCTACACCATCACAAATCTTGATAGCAACAGGCCATGTGCACACACTAACACCAAATATGTTTAGGTGTCTCATTCCCATTAGCTTTAATAGGAGTTATGCATCTAACGAGGATTTGGTAGCTTTCTACTTCCATGCATGTCCCATGACCTTGCACTGAAGTACAGATAAGGCCACTAACTGGGACAGTGTCTGTCCAGAGGATGCTAGGTCTAGGGAAAAAAGACAGCATCACTCTGGGAGCTGCTAGCTCAAAAACATGCTGCATCTTGAACATATGACAGCTTTCAAAGTTGGTTTTGGTTTTTTTTCTGCAGACCTATTCCCTAATGGTATCACCTAGTGCGTGTTCTAGCTTGAATTAAGCAACACCCTACTCACAAGAAGTAATTTTGCAAGAAATTGAGGTGATTTCAGCAGATTTCAAAGTATTAAAATCAGTTTAGCAAGTATCAAACTCCAAAGTAAAGTAGATAATAGGCATTAATCATCGAAGTAAATCCATTAGTCAGTTGCACAGCGTCCATGGCTGTTCCTGTACCTACAGCATCAATGAAGTCAGAATGAAACATCAGCCTTCTCCAACTTGCTATACCAAATCCATGTTACTTGAGCAAAATAAAAAATTTCAGCTCCTGTGATCTCCTTCTTTGCTTTTGCTAATTACTTTGGTACAGAGATTTCAAAACCATTTTTATGCCACAATAGAAAGGTAATGGCTCATCTAGCCTGCAGAGGCATAATTACTACAAATATATTGGCAATGCAGGTAATGATTCTGAATAGCATGTTTCCACAGGCAAAAGCCAAAATGAGCAAGCAGACTGATGACTGTCACCCGACTGCCAATCTTCCAAAACAGTAACCCCTCCAGAAAGATCAACACCACTGCCTAAAAGCTATAGGTATGTGTCTCAGGCATCACCTGATATTTTGTCTTTCCTCATATTATCAGTTGAAGTACATTTTCAGAGGGTTGGGGGATTTTTTCCATATTTTGTCCATTCTGCTGTTAGCAAAGAACATTAGATAAAGGATCACTAAATAAACATAATCTTTCACTCTGAAAAGTCACATTTCAGTCAACTGTTCACTGCTGTGGAAATAGTTGTTCAATATTTATACATATTTAATGCGTAGGATATCTAGATTGATTAAAAAGCTAAACAAAATAAGATGTGGATTTATATGTTTGCAATTCATTTATATGGACAATCAGATGTATCAACCCCATTCCATGCAATTGCAGATAATCTCCTCAGTTTGCTAAAATCACAAAGGAAGTTCCACATTTAGGAAATAAATTCAGGTTCTTAAAATTCCCAATTTAAACTATCCCTGTTTCTGAAATTCAAGAGGAAAAAGTTGGAGAAGGAAGGAAGAGAAAAGAAAAACAGCAAAAATACTGTTNTTATGATTTTTATATATTCTAATCTTACTGAAGAAAGTGTTCTGGAAGTTTGAAGTTCTACTTATAATCCAAATGTAAAGGATAGAGATGTTCTGAGGAGACCAGACAGCTATTTTTGTCAAGCCATAGTTAATGACTGTTTTCATTTCTTAGTCACAATGTCCAGAAAGATTTTACCTTAAAAAGACCACAGCAACCATGTTAAGAACAGACTGCCTCTGCTTCAGAGATCTGCTGCTCAGTTACCACCAGTATTGCATGCATTTACCTCGGCACATGCCAGTTCAGAAGTCAAATGTTGTCTCTCCTGCTCCAAATGGTCAAAGATAAGAACATCACAAAAGCAAACTCTCAAGTAATACCTTCGCCCTTGCCAAGTGGCTGCAAGTTTGAGGTGCTTCCAGACCTCCCTCCTCCTGTGAGGTGAAATCAGAGCTGAGGAGACAAGACACCCATCATGTCGGTAGCTGTCTAGCAAAAAGACAAAGCCCTGATTCTTGACAGCTCTCCCATACTACACACAGGCAGCCTGTTGCAAAGTCCCCACGCAACACACTTCTGCCAACCACCTCCCCTGGAGCCGTGTCCTTTGGGGTGCTATAACACAGAAACTGGGTAGCAGCAGTTGACATTACTTCCACATGGCCCTTGTCTGCTCATTCTTGATCCCTCACCGCCCCTTACCTGTGCCAGGATACCAACTGCACCAGGGCCATACAGTGAACCACACCAGGACCTGACTCAAGTTGCACAGACAGGTTATTTTTCAGACAGATCAGTCTTCTGATCCTACACAGGACTCCGCCCCCACACATCGCTGTAGCAGCACATGGGGAGGAGGGTGAGAAAGAGAACCAACACAGGAGTTACTTAGACCATCTCCATTGCCAAAGTTACTTCATAGGTAATTTGTTTACAACCCATTCTCAAAGAAAGATTTAACACATCTGAATTCCTGAACTCTGAGCCTTACTCCTTCTCCTCTATCAATCCCTGCTTCCAAGAAATCCATAAGCCTAAGCTTAATAGCCATATTTTGAAGATTTTTCTCTCATTTGCCATGAAGGTTAAGTAACCACCCTCACAGCATCTCTCCCTTAAGAACACAAAGCCAACCATGTCAGGCAGGGGTGAATATTGTTAAATGGTTGGGGTTACTAGTTCATGTGTGAAATAATTTCTTGCCAGATTCTTCTGGTACTTCCACTTCTGTCTCAAGCAAGAACTCAGAAATTGTTGAAAACACACAGAGAGATAGACAGAAAGCAAAAAAGTAGACAACAAAGAGAAAGAAAATGGAATAAACAATAAACATGTTTGAGTCTCCAATTAAAATGGGTTAGTTTCCAGATCATGTCTAGATTTAATTCTGGACAATGTTTGCCTGAACCAATCTGCCCATTGTCAGCAAACAACTGGCCATCAGCAAACACTTCAATAGTCTTCTCTTGAGCTTTTTTGTACATTCCAGCTTCTTCATTGCCAACTGTTCAAACCTATTTGCAATGATTTGTTTTTCTTTCTAGTTTGAAGAATGTGATGACAGGCAGTGCAAGAAAGCCGTACAATAGTTAATGTTGTGCAAGTACTGGACTGATGAGAAAACTGTTGTCATGGTCATTTCTCTAAAATGTATTTATCCAGTTGTTAGACTCGCTTAGTCCATGCTGGTGTGGACTACTGGAATTACAGAATACTAAATCTGTCAAATGTTCATTTAATTCTATTGATGAAAGATAAATAAATGAAGTTCAATACCTCAGGATCAGATGGGCCGTCTTGTATGAAGAGCAGATTCCCTAGAGAGCAAATGGAACATCTTAGCTATCACATGCTGCTCCATAAACTATTAAGGAGACGGAACATTGTCTGTTCACAATTAAGTCAACAGTAAAACTTCACTGGCAAAAGAATCAGCACCAACATGAGCGCTGATCTGAAACACATGTCCCGTCCCTAACAGGCTACCTTGACAGAATGGTTCACCCACAACTGCTTCACTAGCAGTATTTCCCTCCTGAAAAACAAAGGCCATTGTTAGTAACATGCTTGCAAGAAGGGAAAACCCAAAATTCTACCTTCCAAAAGACCTCTTTTCTTCCCACCCACTTTGAGCGGATTTTTTCTGCTCCTTGTCTCTGTCTCATTTCTAAGTCAAACTCCTAGCAGCTACTTACTGAAGACTTTAATGGTGACTCTGGCTGGCTGGTGGCAGATTTTTTCTTTCAAAACAACAGACAAAGAAGGATACACAATAAAGAAGATTTCTTCACAGTTTCCAACACAGTGGATGAGTAATTCCAAAGGTATCAAGAATTTCTTCCACTTGCAGTATTGCTCTCTTCTGCTTTATTTAGAGGATACAAGAAAGAGCTAACTTAAGAGATATCAACGGTGCTATACCACACAGAAGGATCTCCTTTGCAAGGGGAAGGATGTAATTAACAGTTGTCACATATAAAAGTTAATTGCACATTATTCTTGTGCAATGGAGATTCCTGAATCCATTTCAATAGTTTATCAAGATAAAACAAGGTAAACAAAACAAGATAAAACCCTAACAACTCCACCCATCATTTATTCAAATATTTAAACACTCTTTAAAAGATAATTTAGTTTGCTGATGAGTGACATGCACATGGTATGTAAATAACCACACACAGGCTTTCCTCACTTCAAGGCTTTGATTTAAACCTCAGAGAAGATTCCAGAAGAAACAGCAAACTGCAACTTGCCACAAGTAAACCACCCTCTTGAAAGCACACTGCATTCACCATAGCGATGGTAAGATCAGGGAGTGTTCATGGTGAATCTCTGTGATACACAAAAATGCACAGCCATGCACGGCTTATATTCCAGCAATCTGAATTCAGTTTTGAAGTGCTGTTGATCTTGGTCACTTTTGCAAACATTTGATAGAACTGCTGTTACTTAATCACCACCACAGACCCAATACCATGTGCAGATAAATCAACAAGAACATTCTTGTTATTCTGGCATGCCTTCTGTTAGCTCTTATAAAAGAGGTTTCCATTCTTGCATGCCTATGAATAAAAGTTCCATCAATCAAAATCATTCATCAGTTTTGTAATGCCCCTCTGCCTGACCCTCATTGCCTCATGCAACAAGGAACCTGCTGAGTCTTCTGTAAAGAAGAAGCCTATTCATCTAATCCGTCAAACGGAAAAGAAGCAGTTGTGTTGGTCAAATTCATGCCAAAGGCATGTGGCAGCTAACTGAAGCCCAGGATCCACATCACCTTAGAACTCTTACCTTCTAGCACATAACAGGCAATATTGCAGTAACCAGACAAGCAGGCGGCTGACAGCTGCCTTCATACAGGTTGGGCCTGGTCACCTTTAGGCCTATGTTGTAATGAGAAGACTTCAAGCAAGAATTATTTCAAAATTACATGCCTTAGATGCTGCTTATGATTCAGCATTTCAAGAAGGTTTACAGTAATATTCTCTTTTAGGATAATGCAGCATAGGGTTTGTTTTACACTAGCCTACAGCATCTGAAAACTTGGAATTGGATGTAAAAGTAGAATTGAAATGGATTGAGTGATTTCAAGTACATCTTTGGTGATTTTTTCACACTGAAAAAAACTGCTGCTAAGAGAAGGCTGACCCTAGCTTTTGATGTGGCCCTAAAACAGAGACTATTCTGATCTGAGCTTTAATTATGCATAAATAACATCCTAAAGAGATTCCCTGTTGGAACTAATCCTTTCACACCTTGACCCATATATTTTTCCTTAACCAACAGGAGACTTTTAATAGATTAAACTATTAAATATTACTCTGGTCCAGACCTGCATCATAAATCCGAGACAACACTTTCAATTAGGACAGCCTGAAATGCCCTGTTTTTCAGCATTCATTATCTAATACACCTATTTGGTTTAACTTATTGTTTTAGTCACGGAGCTTGTTAAAATTAGGTGGTATATCCAAATCTAAATTTTGCATTAGGACAAACCCTGGAATTATATAGCTTTGCCTCTTTTCCAAATCTCTCAATCCCATTTTCCTAAATCCAGCCTGACCAAGGATCTCCCTAGGTTATTAAATTGTCAACATTTCACAGATTTTTGTATTAGAGGCACGAAACTACTAAAAAATATGGCGTGAGAAAAGCAGAGGCTACCACAGATGGGGAAGTAGTGACAAGAACTGGAAAAAAGAACTAGAAAGGAACTGGTTTGAGTTTTAGTACTGACAAAAAAAAGATTCATTCTGAAGGAGTTAAGATTGCTTTGTGTTTGAGAAGCAATATTAATTTCTTCATTCCCCATTCCAACCTAATTTACACTGCATGTCTTTCCCCAAAAACCTGCAGTTATAGCAAGGAGGAACAGATCGGCAGCAGATTTTATTTTACTGTATGTGACTCTATAGTAATGCACACACCAGTTTGTCGTAATGACTTCAAAAATTCATCAACATGTATGAAGAGCTGAACGTGTAACACAATTTCATGTTTTGTACTTCTAAAAACTTTCATCAGTGTTGCTTTTCTCTGTTAATTTTACATTGGTTTTTCCACTCTTCCAGGTCCTTCAGTGATGCTAGGAAGTTACAATATGGCTTGACCTCAGATGGACTCCGGGGCTCTGCACCAGGAACCGCTAACTGTTTCAGAATATGATCTCATTCTGCTTTTTTTTTGTTGCTTAACCAGTTCCTCATCTCACACTCTCTCACGTTAAATGAAAAATAAGACTCTGTGAGGACCTCTGTCACAGGCTTTTGGAAACATGATCTCTACTTAAAAGTTGCTGCAAAGATATGGCTTACACCAAACAGAAGAGGGATCAGAAGACAACTGCCTGGGCATGACTCATTTTCTGCCACACATGTAAACTATGCCTTGAGAAAGGCACAGAGACAGACATCAAGAAGTCTTTGATAAAATGGGGTCTGTAGCTTAGTGACTGGCTCGAAGTAAGAAACAGCTTCACCACTCTGGAAAGGAATTGTTTGTGCAAATCATAGGCTGACTCCCAGCAGACCCTCCTTGTCTAAGTCATTAAGACTCTCCCTCCCACCACTATTAGTCATGCTGAGTATTAATATTATTCATTATTACTCATAGTTTACTCTTTGAATAACCTCATTAATTTCAATGAGACATTTGCAGTAGGAGGTATTAGATAATCTATGCATTTATAAGTACATGCATGTCTAATTAAAAGGCTATCAAATGAGACAACTGAGTTTCCCTTGCTGACTAAGCTGATCCTTGAAACTCCAGACCCAGAAGTGAAAGTATTTGTGGCTGCTGCTAGAGACACACTAAGTCAAGATTTCAAAAGTACCCATAGCAGAATCAGTCTTAGCAGCAACTTCCATGAGGATACTGCAAAGTTATACCAGCCTTTCACCTCCAGGCTCTAAAGCTTGGAAAGGGGCAGCTGCCTCTCCCTCAGTACTCTCAAACAGCATATTAGTAACAAAAATAGGAAGCAGATTTAGAAGGAAACACATACAGGTTGGTGCCTCACAGACTACTTTTCCTGTTGTTTTGTGGATGCCACTGATGTTCAAAATATTTTTCCACTGTGAATCTTCCAGCTCCAAAGCAAGAGAGAAGAGCAAGCCAGGTAACCATTCATTATAAGATCAAACTGTACTTTATCTCCCTCTGTAGGCATCCTGTGACAGGATCATCTGGGAGCAAAGAGCAGTAAAGAAGCTTAAAGAACTAAAAGACCCATAAGAGCATCTCAAGTCATCCAGGTTGTAAATAGCATGAGTGCTGTTGCTTTTTACTCTTTAAAAAAAGAGAGTTCATTTTCTCAGTGATTTCAGTACATTTCAAAACTTCGTGTATTACAACATTAATTCTTTAATTATATTTCAAAAGAGGAAAATTCTGGTGATAACTTTCTGCAGAAATAATTGGGGCAGCAGTGCTACAGGCAGCAGGAGACTGGAGGGGGATGCTGTCTGAAAACAGGACAATGAGTCAGAAGAGCATGACTGATGTCTGCTGTCTGATAATTTCCTTCAAATGCTAAAGGAATTCCTGCTATGGGTGAGACTTAAAACTTTTTACTCTGTCCCCATGTCTTCCCCTCACTCCCCTCCCCCAAGCAAAGATTACCAGCACAGCTACAAAGTCATCACCCATCCTGTTTTCTCACCACTATCCACCTCATCCCTATGAAAGCCAGCTGGATCAGGCAGTGCCTGTGAAGCCAGGCTCCTAATCCCGTCAGGGGAGCGTGATAGCAATCTGCAAGCGGCAAGGCGGGACACTTTCTAAATACTACCACCCACAGGAAAAACTGTACTCAGCTGCCTACAGACTGTGCAAGTCCGTCTGCTCCCCTGGCCTGGGAAAGGAGCAGGAAAACAAGGAGAGCATCAGTCCATGCCGTTCGGTGACCAGGCCTTTGAGAAGCTGACCCTGTCTTTCCCACAGCTTTGTGGAGCACACCTTGAACACCAGCCCTGTACTACTGAATTTGGCCAGTCTCATGCACGAGACACGCTGGCTCACATGAGTGATTTGCATTTCAGCTTTGTCTGAAGCCAGGGTTAAACTTCGTGATCAAGACAGAGCCACAGGCTGGCGTGGCAGCTGAGGTGAGCTTAGTGGATCACAAAGAGGCTAAAGCTCTTTTGCCACCAGATCTCACTTACTGTGTTCCCATGTTCAACAAAGTCCTACTACAGGATGCACCTGATCGACACTGGTCCCTCTTGCACCTTCACAACCCACTGCACTGAAAACCTTCCTTCACCACAAGCCTGGCTGTGGAACATTTGAGAATAAATCAGGACACGGCACACTGGATGACACAATGCTGCCTTCTTCCTCAAATTGTAAACATGAACCATCCCCTGCAGCTGGGGACAATTTTAGTCACCGCAAGCTCTTAAGAAATAACAGCTTATGCACTTCCCTCAGAACTGGTGTATTTTGCTCTGATACAAACACATACTGAGGCTGGGGAAGGAAACATTTATCTCCTCCACAGTGGAGCCTGACTACAGGCAGGCACCATCTAGTCCAAAGCAATGTACTACCAGTGACTGAGCTCGCGAATGCTTCAAACACAAAGAAGAAGACAGGCTTCTTCTTCACACATGAGGAGGAGTGGAGTTCTTCTCAGGCTTGTAAATATGATCAGAGGTACATCAAACATATCGATTACTGAGGTGTGTTCCTAGACGAGGGCCAATGCCAACATGGACTGCAGTTGTGTACAAATCCTCCTCTGCTTCTTTCTGAGATCAATCATAATCTCATAGGGATTGATCAAGGCTGACATAATTTAGCTTAAAAAAAATCAGCTCCAGGGCATTTGCAAATATCTAGCATAAGACCCAGATCTATTAGACAATACCAGGAACTTCCATACCTGTGAAACTGAAGCCACATTATTAAGAATTCTGTAGGTTCACTTATATTGTTCCAGCCATATCAGTCAGAAAATTCTGAATTAATACATTTCTTTGTTTGAGAAAGAGAGGAAACAGTTACTTACCTATAACGTGAGAATGTAATGGAGAAATATTAGGTAACATCTGTCTCCCAGGTCATAAATTGTCACACAAGTACCTAGAAGTATTAGGACTTAGGATTTTTTTTCCCCAGAAAAACTCATCACATAATCTTCTAGACATACATTCATGGTCATTCTCATGGATATAACAAAATTACCTGTTATAATCTTTTAAGAAACATTTTTCATCAGGGGTACAATGAACAAATACTTTTTAATGGAAAAAGAAAACAAAACACCAAACCTACTTCAAAACCATCTCAATTTTTGTCATGAGAAAAGCTGGGTCAGTCCTATGCCCAGATACTGGTAAGCAAATGGCAAATTGACTTCACTAACTTCAATGGGAGAATGATAGCCCCTCGGGGCAATGTATTTTAAGTTACTGATATTCATAGGAATTTCCCTGCAAGCACAAATGTCATACAGTAACCACCGGGCAAGAATAAAATGGTGACATTATTACTAGTGCAGAATAATGGCTCATGATCTTTGCACTGTGCCCTATAGTGCAAATGTCACTACATTTATTAAGATATTTCTTTTCCTTTGTGTTTGAGGGTATGGATCACAGCAGGAAATATTTTTATTTTTACAGTGACCTTTGCAAAGCTTGCAGAGCTAGATTATGTTGTGGTAATGGGACAACCCAAAGGTCATGAAACATTATTCTGCCCTAGTAAGTATTAGACATGTGATGGGAGTTAGAAGAGGTATCTGTCCCTAGGGCCAGTTTTTCTAGTCTTCCACCTCTGGAGACCTGGGCTCAATATTGGCCACACCAGTTACGTGCTGGAGGCTTTTAAGAGTCCTCACTAATATTTCACCAGTTAACCAAAGGCTATGCTTCCTGGTTTTATGAAGTTCCTTCTCTCTTTAGATACTACTGAATCATCCAGATAATAAACTTAATGTTTATACTGAGGGGAGTGAGAGCTGATTTCCTAACGCAAAGGAAAATGCTTCCATCCCCTTAAGAACAGACAATGTGAAACTACAAAACCAGCTTGAAGGTGGGGAAAAGGCATTACCCTGGATAACACTGGCAAATTAAAGCTCCTAATGCAGCAGTGCACAGCTTGTTGGCAGCAGGCTATATTTGTGATATTTCACAGGGATTGTCAAAACATTAGATTATGATGATGAGTACAGTACTTATTGTGTTCGTCCATACTGTTCAAAATTACACTAATCTAAAACATAGGGCATGAAAAACAATGCAAAAAAAGATTTTTGTTAAGATTTGCATAGCAGATAGGAAAGTGAACAGCAACACTGGCTAATAGGTACAAATGCCTGCAATACATGTGTATTTTCATCACACTGTCATTTAGGTGCAGAGGATGCAAAGTGACAACTGGAGGAAAAAAAAAAGTAAAATCCAAGACTCAAAATCACATGGAAGACCAAAAAAAAGCAACAATGAGACGAGACGCTAAGGAAGCAAAAATTGGTGCATCCACTCATGAGTTCAAACTGTCCTGTTGATTCACACACAGGCAACACAAGGTGAAGTAGTTGCATCAGAAAAAACAGGATTCCTAGGGATGACACATGAATTAGAAAAGCATTTGCCTCCTTTGTTTCAAAACACCCTGTTCTGGCACTGCCACAACATGTCACTTTAAAACCAAAATGGCATTGAGAAAAATTACACAAACATAAGCATGTGGTTAACCCTGCTGGGGCTTGTTACCGTGATGTAACCACCTGATTTTTTTCCTCAATGTTTTGCATGCCAGGATTAGACAATTTATTTTTTTTTTTTAACAATTTTTAGCCTCCAGGCCTTAATTATATTCATGTTTTGCTGGTATGACACTATTGTGTGCTATACAGCTCTAACAGAACACCTCCTTGTCATGTCTATGCAACACTAAATGCATCTCTTGGTTCTCTTTGCATTGAAGCTGATGCTGAAAACATCTTAGATATTCCTCTATGATAGAAACAGGGAAGAATTGCACTGAGAGAAATGAACCAATAGCAATTTCACAACAATTTTAGAAAACAGGAGGAATGTGTTTGGGGACTAGATTTTTAGGAAGGTTACTAGTAGGTTTCCATCTAGTTTTTTTATTTTGTTCTTAAAAAAAAAAAAAAAAAAAAAAAAGAAGAAAACAACAGAACAAAACCCCACCCAAAACTCAAAAACAAATAAAAGAAAACCAAACACGAAAACCTCCAACCAACCGAAAGACTAAAGAAAATACCAAATAAACAAACAAAAAGCCCAAGAAGGCCTGATGTAATTTTCAAGGAAAATTACCACAGAATAAGACTTTTTTTCTGACAAGGCTTGAACATGCCCGGTGAACTTCACGTTAATTCTGTCGCAGTGAGCCAACAGGTTTTGTGACACAAACCTGCCCTCTGCTGGAAGTACAAGAAAATGGTAATACAAAAGAATCCCAATATATTTCGAAAGCAGCATCTTTGGTATTTTTTGCACACAGACAGCGCTTCTTCACACTATATGTTCTCTTTCTTTGAATGAAAATGAACTAATTTTTCCAGTTCCAAATAACCGATTTTATTCAGCGCTACAGAACAATGTACAAAGACCTCCTCTACCAAGAGAGTATTACTGATCCTGCATAAACCTAAGTCTGTGAAAGAAGACAAATGCTGGTGCAGTGGAGAGCCTGCAGGACTCATTGGTCTGATAGCAATATCTATGTCTTCCTTTCCTCATGCAGTTCACTGCTGTCTGGCATGTATGCACCTCACTTCTGGGAATATTTATCTTCCTCTCGTATTTTCACTCTCCATGGACTGTGAGAGTCACATCAGTCATTACTGTCTTGTCTCACTTCTGTATATTATCCACTGCTATTTGTCTCAAAAAACCTGTTTCAACAGCTTCAACATGTATGCTGTATTCACATACACAAAGATCAATGCATATTAAGTAGACACTTAAGTCACTTCAGCCTGATGCACATAATTTTTCTTTTAAATAAAATAGCTCTGTTAAAGCTCAGTCTCCTTGTAAATAAATTACCATCGAGTCCAAATAAATGAGAGTGACCAATCCTGCCTTCTTGCAAAGCTGCAAATGTAGAATGTTTGTAAATACATGGTTTGTGGATACTATTCACTTATTATAAAAGAAAAGCCCTATTTTTCCCAGCAACTACTTGCTCTCAACTTAGAACTAACCTGTGGCTTGTTCTTAAATTCTCTGCCTCATTACCCCTAGGTATTGCAACTTGTTCAACCTGAGCACATTGCCAATAGAAGATATTAATGGCATCAGCATAAAACACGTTTGTGCCAAGAGATGAACTTCAGGCCCACTTACTTAAAAGATTGTAACCACAATCACTGCACGTGTCCCAGAACCTGCAAAACTGTGTTCATCCATGTTTGAAGCCAACTTTCCTGTAAATGTGATCCCAAACATGGTTTTCCAATGCAGTAGATGGGACTTCAAACATCAGTGGACCTAAAGTGATCAAACCTGCTTTTAGCCACCTTCACAGCTTTACAGGGCACATATATTCAGACACTGCAACTTCTGGGGGACTGATAGTTCACCTCCCTGAGGTGATAGGATTGTTACTAAATATTCTAAGAAAGTATTGATGCCAAGTTCAACCCCGAAGATTTGCCCTACCAGATCTTTGATGTCAATATTAAAGAAAGAGAGATGTTTGCCCCAAAGGAAGAAGTCGCTTCAACTCTCTTTTTCTCTTCGGGTTTCTCATCAAGGATTCTCTGCTGACCACCCCTTGGCTACCTACAATTGTGCCATTATTCAGCTGTGCTTTCTCATCAGCTGGCATGAGTCTTTTTAATAGGGAAAGGTGTCCACTCACTTTCTGCTAGGGCTGGGCTCCTTTGGAGCTGCCTGCTCTCCCAGCTGCATTTTCAAAGAGCTGCAAAGTGCTCCGAGTGACAGCTTAGCCCACGGCATCCCGGGCAGATAAGTGAAAGTATGGGGTCACTGCCCTGCTGGGACCCACAGATTCTCTGTGGTTTTCTCCTGTGTGGGATGGGACCTCTGGGATCCTACTGAGCTCTTTCCTATTCCAGCTGGAGCCAACCTGGATGATCACTTGGCTTTTCTGAAAAACAAAGGCTTCCAGCTGCTGCACTGCACAACTGTGCTCCGATTTCAATACCAGCTAAAAATCAGTATGTCCATGTAGGCACTGATAATGCTGCATTTGAAATCTGAAAATTTCTTAACAATATGAAAGTTGTCCTGTCAAGTGACAAATATTTGGAAATATGAAATCTCTAGAAAATCCTCCTAAGTAAGTTTATGGCCACATGCTTGGACAAAATGACTGCAGCTGGATATATGTAAAAACACCTTATTCCTCTGCCAAAAAAAGTGTTTGCCTCTTGCAGAGTTAAACTTCCTGGTTATGCACTCTGTAGTAAGGTATTTCAGTCCGAGCACTGTCCCAGGAGGATCAGAGCTCATGTCACCCCTTACACCTTTGCACTACACAAACAATGAAGTCTGGTCTTCAGGACAACCCTCAGCAGGCAGAGGCTTTGCCAGTATCCTGTGTCTATTCAGCCAATGTACTTAAGGTGGAAGAAATACAATCCAGTAAGTATGGAATGGAACATATACATTCTTACATTTTCATGTTGCTGAGCAGCTCTGGCATTAGTAGGATCCCAGGATGAAAAAAGACTAACTTAAGGCAAATTTATTATATTAAAGGTAGTTATTAACTGAAATAGTGCCTTGCACTTGACTAGTAAACAAAGCCTATCTTTATTAAACCAAAGCAAAGCAGTGAATGAACTAGTTTCATCAGACACTCACTTCCAGGGCCCTAACCTATGAGAATTGCCTACTTTAGTAACTGAGAAGAAAAGGCATTTCCAGCTGAATCTCACATTACCCACCTTAAGGGCTGGTGATGGACTTAGAGGTGCAAGCCTAGTACCCAGTGAGGACAGACTGAAGAACACAATGGGAAACACGAAGAGGGCTGGAAGGCAGGACAGGATAACAGCATTTTAATAGCTGAATTCTGTTCCCATTACTGTCACACAGATACTCTCACATACTGCATCTGTTTTCTAGGCAGAATACCATCCTTTCCCTCTTTCCCATTTCTCTGCTGCCTTCTGTGCAGCTCAGTTCAGTTTGCATTTCATCTTACCAGCTCTCGCCTCATTTTTATATCTGTGTCTCCAGCCTCCCCTCTGTGGACTCTCAGTCAAACAGATAGGGTGGAATTCTCACAGTTTATCAGGAGTGTTTTGAACAGAATGTTTAACGTGAGACCAAAATTGGTTTCTGAATCTACATGCTAATCAAATATAAGTGTGGTAGAGGAAAAAAAAAACAACAGAACCAATCCAACCAAAACCAAGCCAATGTGGTTTTTCATTGACTGAAGAGATACTGTGTTTTACTTCTTCCCATGGACTTCAACTGAAATCAAAGAACATAACACTTGGAAAAACCTATGGCAAGTTCTTCTTTTTGCTAGGCTTGTACAGTTCAAAGGTCTCTATTGGGGAACTAGGTTTGAATTTTTTGGTTTTTAATGTTAACTTTCTTGCTTACACGCTTCCAATCTTGGTAATACAATGATAATTTGCTTCCTTAGTTGTCACTTACAATCCCCACAGTTTTGTCATGAATTATATCCCAAAAGGGTAGCTATGTTTTTAGAATGATCAAAAGGCATTTGATCGCATGAGTGAGATACACCCCTGAACTTTCTATGTCCAACTTAAACTTATTTGTGTAGGCAAGTATTTGTTTTGGCTTACAGTAGTCTTGAAACACTGTGGTCACAGCAGATTTTTGCTTTGCCATTTTCAAAAGATAATGTGTCAAAACCCTCTGGGTCTGTCCTGCTCAGTTAGTTCTGATCACTGTGCCCTTTCTTCCCTTGAAGTTTTCTTCTTTTTTTCCAATCAAGACATATTAATTCAATCTCTCTAATTTCTGAGGCTGACAAAGTGCAACTGACAAGTTTGAGGTGGAGAGAGGAGGAAACATCTGTCTTTTTTCCTGCAAAAGAATAACCAGGTTTGGTTACTTATTTTTTCCTACCCAGTTGAAGTTCCACAGCTCTGCAAAGGCCCAGCCCATGAGTGTGGAGACAGCACCCAGCATATCCAGGAGCTCCTCTCCATAATAGGTCCTGTGGGCAACACTACAACAGAAACAGGAAAGGTTCATTTTCTATCTAATGCCAAAATACTGGCAGAATACAGAGCATATTTTAAGCTGTAAAAACTCAAAGGCTGCCTTTATATTTGCTTTGTATCACAGAACCAAATAAATTGCTGGTTAAAACGGAGCTGCCAAAGGTTACATCTGGAGGAGGATTTTGTCTTCCCTTTCCTTCCTTCTCGGGCAGCCAAGTGTTTTGGAGAGACCTTTTGAACCAGCCGCTTTTACCAGCACTGCCTCGCACAAGAGGGCACTGCAGGCCCGCACATCAGTGCTCAGTGCCTCAGCCCAGCAGCCTGTTCCTCCGCAGAGCCAGGCTTTAAACACTCCGGAGTTAAAAGCCCTTGTCCCCTCATCCGGGCTGGCAGCAACCACAGCGCTATGTGTACAATGGACTGCTCTGGGGTAAAATATACCTTGCAGTGTTTATCCCAGCTCCAAACTTGAATCAAATTTGACAGTTATGGTTTACCTGCATCCTCAGGGAGTTGAAGTCAGGGAAACTATCATAAGTTTCTTTAAAAACAAACAAACAAACAAACAACAACCACAAAAAAAAAAAAAAAAACCAACCAACCAAAAAAACAACAAACACCAAACCAAACTAAAAAACACAAACAAACAAAAACCAACCAACCAAACAAACAAAAACACAACACAAAAACCCCACCCCAGTTCATGCTGTTGAAAGAAAAACGTCTTCTGTGCTTGTAATAATGTGAATATTTAGATTATTCTGTCAAACAAACTTACTCATTCACAGAACAACTTGAAGGCAGCTCATGGCAGTTTGAGATTAAGGGTATTAAAAATTTACTGGCCTGTCTGTCCACTTGTAAATCTTCACATCTGTTTATACTTCAAATAAATGGCCTGTTTTCAGGATCAGAGCACTCAAAATTGCCACTAGTTCAGATACAAGTAATAAGCACAATATACACCAAAATACCAGCCTACCACTAACACAAGATGTCAGAGTAACCTGTCAGAGTTACCTAACTTTAGGCTTCCCACTTAATATTTTTAATTACATTTATATTAATTAATAACAAATAGATGTAATACTTGGGTCCCAGCTCAGTACATCCACATGCCCGAGGTTTGCAGCTCCAGAAACAAACTAAGAGAAGTCTGTTACATAGAACTGTATTTGTGTTCTGATTTGACTCAAGCACTGGGTGCATATGAAGACTATTTAGCAAAAAGAAGTTTAGGACAGGAAAAATTAGAAGATTAAAATAACATCTAGGAGCAGTCACAGAAGGTTCCATTCCTGGTAAACCAAAGAATAAGAGCATAAGCAAATCCTGCTTTTACTTTTAGAGTGCTTTTCATTTGGCACTGATCATTAACAGAAGTGGTTTGAAAAGAATAAATCTCAGCAATGTGGGTTGAGATTTCCAGTGGGGAATTCTGCAACCACACCACTGCAATGTCAGACTGCAGAATTTAAGGGGTTCCTATGGGGAATGAGGATTAAATCACATCAAGGAAGTGTTAAGCATGACAGTCCAGAAAGAGCTCAAGAAATCCTTAAAGCTGATAGCTGGAAGCTCTCAGGAGAGCTATCAATCTGTCACATATCTTACTTTTATATTCTCTTAGCTGCTCCAGGGACAGTATACTGGTCAAGACAGACTCTTGGCCTAATCCCATATAGCCACTGTGTTCCAATGATCCACCTTGATGCACAGGAACCCATACTGTAGTGATCCTGAGAGATGACCTGACAAACCACACCAGGCCTTCAGCCTACCTCCCTATACCTGCAACTAAATGCTAACACATTCAAAGCACAAAACTTGCAACTGTTCTCCTGCTCTTAACACCTTTCTTGTATTTCTTTTTCTTTCTTTGCCTCACTTTTTCCAAACCTACGTTACTGAAAAAAACCCACAACCCAACAGCCTGTCTTAGCTAAGCCTTCTTTATGCAGTCTTCTCCTGGAAGACTCAGATTAAAAGGGCAGCTAAAAATCTGTGAGTTCAGCAGGTGATATTGATCAAAATTTGCCAGATCTCAGAACATCTAATAAATTAATATGCTGAATTTATTAGCAAGATAATTAGAAAGCCACCTAGACTTACAAGTCACAGCCTTTCTCTTTTCCATTTTTTCCTCTTTGCTTTTACATTTTTGTCTTTTGTTGTGAAGCAGAGCTGGGCTCCAACAAGCACAATGAGTGTTCCAGCACACTTTATCTAACATCAGGACACATGATACCACCTTTATGCCATGTAAATACCAACCAACTAACCAACAAACCCAACCACAAAACTGTCAGAATTGCAGGATTTTTTTTTTCTTTAAATTCTCTCTGTAGCTAAAAAAGGGAGATAAGGGGTATTGGTAAAAACCTCCTTGGTATTAGAAACATTTATCTTCCTCCATCTCTTCAAAAGATTCAAAGTGACAATTATTTGCTGCAGTATTTCATAGACCAGTATCTCTGTTCCCAAAATGCCAGATAATGGTTAATACCTTACAACTCTATGATGACAGTGCCACATAAATACCATGAACTCTCAGAGCCATCTATTCCAATAAAAAATAACACAGCAGATGACATGAAATCAGACGTGAATTTTTCAGCTTCTTAGCAAAAGCACAGCTGAAACTTGTATCTGACAATCCACCTTTAGATTTCCCAGAATTTATCTCCCATCTTCCTTATGCCCAGACACAGCCATAAATTCCTCCTGCTTCCACAGAGATCACCTTTTGTGAATGGAAAAGTGCTTTGCTGAACCCAGTGCTAGCATTAAAGAACAGAAGCCTTTCCCATTTTGTAACTGCTGCAAACAATACATGTAAGGTTTGAAAAAGCTCTTTGTGTATAGCCAGTTCTAACATTTGCTATTTACAAAGACAAAACAACTATAGTAAATTAATTCTACCAAGATTCTTTGCACTAACCACAGGAGCACTACAGGTGCATTTGTAAAGCCAAAGGGCATAGCACTAAAATAGAATAATCCCTTGTGACATACAAAAGCAGTGTCTGATTTGCTTCTATCATCCAAAGACATTTGCTTGTAGCCTTGCGCTACCTAAATCTAAGGTGTTAATGTACTAGCCTGACTTCAGAAATCTCAGGAGTTGCTCACCCCAGGCGAAAGATATGCATCTTTTTGGGGGGCTACTATGCAATATAACACATGAAAGCTCTGTTTCTTAGAGGAATTAGGCAGCATCGTCGATAACATCTAAGGGAGCAGATTCTTTTCCCCCTCTTCTAGACTAATTCCTATTTGATTTGTAAGAAAAATAATCACGTCGTTCTTCTCCTCACCATCCCCCACACTTAAAAAAACCCTGCCAAAACAAAAATCCCAAATCCCCTCAAACCAACCAACTCTCAGAGCCAGTGCAGCACTGGACCATACCTCTCTGCTCAGATTCATTTTAAAGAGCTACAAATTTATGTTATTGACCTAGGGCCAAATTGAATGTGTTCTACTCATATTAACTTCAATAGTGATGCATGAATAAAAAAACATTCAGTAGGACTCCTTAGACTGGTAAGTACTACTCAGTGTGCAGACTGACATATCTGGGTCTTTGTGACAGCGTCTCTCTTACCTAGACTGAAGGCACCCTGACTTTGGAAGGTCTCTGATTCCAGCCACCATTATACTTCTATAGGAAAAGTTTTCCTGCTTGTATCTCCAGAGTACCTGTATCTTTCTCCTCTGCCTTTTCTAGGCTGCATCTGAAAGACTGCATGCTAGATTGTTATGCTTCATGTACATACATACTCTTTGAATGCTTAGGAGTATATTAGATGTTCCATAACCATTATCACAGCAAATGGAGTATGTTTTAAGTGTTACATTTGCAATCAGAAGTGCTAGAGCTGCAGGCCCCGAAAACAGGTCTGTAAACCCTGTTGAAGTTGCTGCACTGAACCTGGAAACTGAGGCTGTATGCTTACAAAAGTCAGACATAACCCTAAAGGCTGTGACCTGAAACCTTCCTCCACGCTGAGGAGGGCTTCTTCATAGGGATGTCCTGTTTTAACTAACGGTAATTGTTACAATTTAGGAACAGCTACACACTTTGGAGACTGTTAACGAGATGCTACAGCGTAGAATTTAACGAGCAGCAAGTTAGAACATCTTCGGCAGTGAGAAACGCTATGTGTGGGTCCGGAGGCTTTCAGCTCAAGTGCTGAAAGGAAGACAAGTTTCATCCCATATACAAATAGGATGAAACAGGCACCAAGACCCTGCATTAGCAAAGAGAATCCATATGCAACTCCTTCACGCTTCCTCCTGTCATGACTGCTGTACCTACACCCTCTATAGAACCACACCCTGCCTTAGGGATTTAAGCCCAACATTTTCATCAGTTCATGCAGGGGAGATGCCTGACTGCTCAGAAACCACTCAGAGAAAAGCATGAACCACCTTAGGAGTAGCCCAATGGTTTTGTCTGGGCCAGTGCAACAGAATTTCAGGACAGTACAAGAAATGAGCAGGGCATTGCTCATTTGGAATAGAAATGCTCCAAAGTGTCAGAATACTACATAAAAAGCACAGCAAAATCACACACAGGAATCATTGAGCCAGTTTCTACTGATGCATTTCAGTGAAAGTTTTGCTCTCATATAATGCTACTCTTAATAAACAGCAGCGAACCCAAGATACTATTTGCTCATTGGTGCTGTCAGAAGGCAGCAAGTTAAACATGCCGGTCATAAACTGAGATTCTGCCACCAAAAAAACCCCAAGACAAACAAAACAAAAACAAAACAAAAAACAAACAAACAAAACAACAACAAAAACCACTACAGCAGGACAAAACATTCAAAGTAATTTGATCTGAAGCATTTCAGACACTTTTGGAAAAAAGCACTGAGTGAAAACCTTTCACTCAAATTCAGCCCATCTCATCCTATAAAAAAGGTTATTGTATTCTGACATGATACCAGAGTGATTCAGTTTACAACAAAGCAGAACTCCTGCCTTATTCACCTCTTAAATCAATAAGATCATGAAGTCCAATCATTAACATGACAGGAGGTTACTGCATTTCTATAGAAAATTCACTGGTATTTTCAGTACAGGTAATAAAAGTAAATATACTTTTATTGGAACTTTGACTTTTTTCAGCAATTTAAAGTGCTGCTTCAAGAAAAGGTTTTCTTGGTATTAGTTTTCTGATACTATCGTGTAATACACTGATGGTGAGACTGTAATAATTTATAAACCTTATGGCATTTTACAAGTTTCCATACAGTTGCAAAATAGAAATTTAAATTGCATTTTGCTTAGTAACAATAATAGTAGCATTCAAAATTCATACTGTATCAAACACACATGATGACACATAATTCTGTGACTGAGGATTGAGCATGACCTCCTGTTAGTTACCAACATTTCTCTTTTAAAATGGAAATACAGTGTTTATGATCATAATTCCATAAAATAGTGAGTCTGGTTGTAGGGCACTTGACATCAGATTTAAAAAGGTGACAGAAGCACGTGACATAAACCACTAAGCTTCCATGAAGTAATTTTTCTTAACTGAAGCTCGTAAGTCTTGAAAGGTGCACTAGAATCATTAAGGTTGGTTGGAAAAGATCTCTAGGATCATGAAGTCTGACCATTAACAGGGCACTGTCAAGCCCACCACTAAACCATGTCCCCAGGTGCCACATCTTCACATTTTTTGAACAATTCCAGGGATGGTGATAAATTTCACCACTTTCCTGGGTAACCTATTCCAGTGCCTGACCACTCTTTCAGTAAAGAAGTTTTCCTAATGCTCCTCTGGTGCAACTTGAAGCAGCTTTCTTTTGTCCTGTCACCTGTTATGTGACCACCCCACTACTCCTTCCAGGTAGCCGTAGAGAGTGGTAAGGTGTCCCCTGAGCCTTCTCTTCCCTAGGCTAAACATCCCCAGCTCCCTCAGCTGCTCCTCCTAACACTTGTTCTCCAGACCCTTCACCAGCTTTGTTGTCTTTCTTTGGACATGCTCCAGTTCCATTTTCAGAAGGCTTTGTTTGATGGGTCTCACATCCTCACACTGGCTCTGCAACTGACCTTCCTCATCAATTCAGATCTTCAGGCTGTACCTTCCTGCCCCTTTTCTGCTCCCAGTGCTCACTAGTGCATGCCTGATGTGCCCTTCAATGATGATCCAGGCCTCCAAGTTTTCTCTTTCCCTTGTACACCCACCAGAGTCAGGCCTTCCTTTTCCTGCTACCAAACTGTCCCATCAGCTTCAAACCTTTTGATCCAGCTTCTATCCTTGTGCAGGCTGCTGCAGACCAGACAGAACTGGGTCCCCACACCAGTCGACCACGACTGCAAAAGCATCCTAACACTGGCACCCCAAACTGGAGCACATCCATGCAAGACCCCACTGCCAGGCAATGTGAGGAGTTATTCCACCTACCAGTGCCTCCAGAAAGCAAGTGTCACAGCATGGGAGCTCCAGGAGATGCAGTGCTATGGCTTAGCACCTCAGACAGACCTCCCTGAAGCCTCAAAAATGTAACATGCTCAAGGGCTGGTGGAGCATCCAGCTCCTATACAACAACAAAACTAATGCAATGGGAGATTAAAGTGCATTAGCACTCCCATTTACTTGAAGAAAGAGACAAGAATTAGGCATAATACTGCTGAAAGAAGGGTGGGCATTCAGGGAGGGACAGAAGGAATGAGAAGAAGGCAGCCCCAATGTGCAGCACTCTGAATCCCAGAGGAACCTAAAAAAAGTAACTGAAGTCTGAAAACAAAGGCAAAAAGGAGATTGCTTGGTGGCATCTCACAGGGATTACAGAATCACAGTGGGGTAGCTCACATGGCTGGACTGTTGCAATGGATGAATACAGGCTGGGAAGGTAAGGGATATGGATAACTCAATCCATCCAAAGGGCTGGCTACAACACACACTGCTTTGCTTGGAACAAATGGCGGGGCAAGCCAGACCTTATGAGTAAGGATCGGAAAACCACCTAACATAGAAGACTTTGTGCTAAGTGCCTGCTACAGACCTCCTGGTAAAGAAGGAGAAACAAAAGAAGCCTTCATTTGAAATCTGGAAAAAGCTCCATGAGCTGGTACTTCAGCTCTAGTCCCTGCTGGCACTCATTGGGGATGAGAACCATCCTCATACCTGCAGATATGGTAATGCATCTGGGCAGAGGTAATCCAGATTTTTGGTCTGTATTCATGGTTATTTCTTGGTGCAAGTGACTGATGAGGCTTCAGGACTTCCTACAATGGGATGTAAAGGGCAGCCACAAGATTATGATTAAAACTCTGAGATAAGTGAGAAAGACAAATAATACAATAATACAATTACAGATTGGCAATTCAGGAGAGCAGAATTTGGCTTAGTTTGGGGATATCCTTGGTAAAGTTTTCACAGAAAGCTGCTGCAGAAGGGAAAGGACTGCCTCTGAGGGCTGGCTGATGATCAAGAACAACAATCTCAAAACACAAGACAGCCCATTACTGCATGCAGAGTCAAACAAGTGTGGTGGAAGGCCAGCACAGGTGAACAGAGAGTGCCTTATTCCTGAGTTCAAACACAAGAAGGAAGTATAGAAAAGGTATAAGCAGGAGCAGGATCTGTCCCCCATTATGTTATATGCCTCGAAGTTCTACAAATTTCTGCAAGCACTACCTTGCAGACAGTGATAGTTTTTTCATTTCCTCCAAACCCTCTTCTGCAGACTCTAATGAACTTAAACAAGGTATAATTTTTGCCTCTAGATAAAGACTATTTATAACTGTTTGGCTTACTGATGTTCTCGTCTAAAACTACTATATTTAGCCTGGAGTTTAGCAGAGTTTCTGGCCCTGATTCCAGTGCTGGGTTTAATAACAGCAGGTTATAAATCCTCATCTTAGGAGGACCATCTATCCTGACTGCTGTCTGTCCTGATCCATCCAGATCTTTCTCAGAGCGTGAATCAGATACACAACATAGATATACCTTTGACCTGTATCTATGGAGTACTTCTAGAGATGCTATACACCTATAGGGGTCTGTAAAAAGAGGTTTACAGAGGTCTGTAAACCTATCCAGATCCAACCAAAGCTATATGTCATTTCCTGAACCAAATTTTGCAAGACCAAGTCAAGAACCAAGGATCACCATGTTTTCTATATTTTTTTTTTTTTAAGACTGAAGAATTACAGCCCTGTGATCCTGATAGCACTTATCATCTTTTTGAAATGAGATAAAAGATTTTTGTAAGCCACTTAAGCTAGCTATGTGGCCACCACATAATTCTGCACTTGTCTCTCTCTCTCCTCAGTTACTGTTGTCTGCAGTTTCCAAGAGTCCTGTGAGATGACAGCAAACATGATGCTGCCTATGCAGCACATTATGGACCATGTTTCAATCAACTAGTCCATAATAATAAACTTACAGTTTTTCAAATTAGCACAGCCTGCTACTCCCATACTGGATTTTAGCTTTTCCTATTGTAGTTTCCTCCTATTAATAAAGGAAACATTTTCCACTTCCAGAGCCTAAGGCAAAAAGCATGAACTCAAGGTGTATCTCCTTGTTCCCAAACTAGCCCCAGGAAACCTATCCCAAGAGGGATGTAATTAACCACAGTTAAATTTGGGGGGTCATGACTGTATCACAAGGTCACCAGCCTGCACAAGAAAGGCCACCCACTCCAAGCATTGCTATGTTCCCTGTCACCTCTTCCTGTCTGATCACCCCACATTTCCTACAGCCAAGACACGGTGACTTTGCAATTCTTTCCCTGGCACTTTGGGCTTTCTGGACACTCAGAAGGAACAGAAAGGCAGTAATGAAGCATTTATCCCAATAGCCTGGAGAAACACCAGTTAAACTGAAGGAGAGACTTTTGTCTTCTTGGCTGATAAAGCCACAATTTCATAATTCACAATATCACGAAATATGTCAACATAAATCAACACCAAAGCCAAATCATGCCCTTTCTTCCTTCAGTCCCTGGAGGACTGCTTGCAATTCCCTTCTCCGCCAATGCTCCATGTAATCCTGCCCTCTCCTCTCACGGCCTCTGCTCTTGGGTTTTAGTTGACCCGATGCAACTCAAGAGTCCAAGAGAACGCAATTATCCTTTTCTCCTGGATGTGTTTTCTGCCGAGTCTGTAAAATGAATCAACTCTCAGAAAAGTTGGATGAACCACACAGCTGGTATAAGGTAAAAAATGAACCCGCAAACCAAGCATAAAAAGGAAGGACTATAGAGAGATATTTCTCAGCAGTAAAGGAGAACCTTAAATCAGCTCAATCCCCTCCCATAGCTTCACTCTTCCTCTTCAGTAAAGATATACCATAAGAGAGGGGAAATTGACCATACTTGAGAGCTTTGGCCTAGCTATTAATCTCTGTAGCTATACAGAGGACACTGACACCTTTACCTGTTAGACAAAAGAGTTATTGTCCATCACGGTTTTTTTCAGGTGTGGTTATGGCCAATCTGTGAGTCTTCTATAGGGTGTTTTTCACTCTGTTTCAGTGACCTTTACACATTATGGCCGGCCATTAGCGCCTCTCAGCATAACAATATTAAATACAAGCGTGGACAATGATGCAGATCAAATGTGATTGAAGTGAATAGGGTGGAGGAACACCATTAGTTTCGTTTGCTGCTGCCTTTCTCTTCCTGTGATTCCTGGTTTGGAGGACAACCCGCCAGCAAGAAAAGCCCTTTTCCCCAGAAAAGGGCTCCGCGGGTTTGGGGTTTTTTTTAATCTCCAGTCCCAGGGTAGGTCAGAGCAGAGGGAGACACAGGCCACTTACCAAAAACATCCACAAGCCAGTCTTGCAGAAGTCAGCCATCATCCCACAGTTCAGAACAATCCTATCAATGGTTTAAGTGGGATTTGGTTTTTTTAAGTCTCCGGTGAAATACTTCACTGCTTTTTGTTTGTTCATTTCTTGTGTAGTGTACTAGAACCAAACACATCCCATGTTCCATGCCAAATGGGAACCAAAAAGCAGCCAGTCACAGAGCACGACTTCTGCAGCTGCTGAACAAAGACACTCCCCTGGCAATTTCCAGGGCAATTCCATCTCTGCTAATGTTTCTCATTCAATGGGAACGTCAGAAACAAGAACTCAACCCTCATAATAATCGCAGTTTTTGGGAACAGAAACCACATTTAGGCTACTAAATACATTCCATTTTACTACACAATTATTAAGCCTTTTGTGGTACAGCAAAAACAGAGATCTTGTGTTTTCTAATACCTACGAATGGCTTTCTCTTCCCATGGCTGTAATAAGGAAAGTGCCAGATCTAACCATAGGCAAGGGACTATGAAGTAAATTGTGTACATGCCCATGGACAGCTGTTTTGGGGTATGAGAGGTGCTGTAAATGTGCATTTCACCATACTCCCACGGTTACATAAATGCTGTGATTGTACTGCTGTGTCATCTCCACCCTACCCAAAAGTCCCCTCACCATTTTCCAGATAGCTGGTTTATACCAACCTCCTTAAAAGTTTTTGAAGACCAGTAGCTACGCTGGCCAGGCCATGATCCAGGCCTTAGCTGTCATGTTCTGTTATTGGGGGGACAGGGGGAGGGGAAGTTAAAAAAAAAAAAAAGACAACAAAAGAAATCACAAGTACTGTTGCTTAAACTCATGAAAGCAGTTACCAGCACCCCTGGCAGGAATATGTTAGTTTTTTCATTCCTACATTTGGATCCATTTCTTCTTTCTGCTCAGTGCCAGCACGAGCATTTCTGCTACTGCACAGTAAACTGAATCAGAGAACTGATGTGACTGAAAAATAACCCAATTCTTCACTTCCAATCTAATACCCTTATTCACTGGCCCACCCTGACAGCCAGGCATTCACATATGTTTATTATGCACATACAATTTAAGCAGGTCAACTAGAAAAATACATGGCACACTTGAAACAGAGCTTTGGAACGCTGATTTATCTGCTATTCAGGATTATTACTGGCACAAATTTTGGGAACTTCACTCCTTTTGTGAGTAAAACCAAGACCACTCAAATTTCACAAATTTTGCCATAATTTTTCTTCTGTATCAAAGTCATTTCCCCTCAAAACAAGAAATTTACCTTAGTGTTTCTCCCAAATAATCCTGCAAAGCAGCTGCAATGAAAAGGCAGCAGAACTGAATCCTGCTTTCACTGAAAGAAGTAACAGAAGAGGTGGGTTAACAATAAGCTTGCACCACAAAACACAAAGCTACAGGAAAATAAGCTAGTTGAGGTATCAGTAGAGACCAGGCTACAACAGGTGAGACTATCTGGAGTAAGAGATAGGATAAAATTTACCTGCTATTGTGAATAGCTCCTGAAAAATCATCTTTGCATAGACATGTCCTCTGAAGTACCAGTTTAAGAGCTCTCCCTGCTAAAATTATACCTTTGTTAGGGTAGGAATATCATCTTGTAATATTCTTACTTGGCATAGGAAATGAGAGCAAAGCAATAACATTTCTGTTCTTGAGAACATAACACTTAAAACAAGCACACTCCAATACATTACAAACCAGTTAGTTTCAAAACAAAAATAGTTTTCATCCTCAAAGGAAATTTGCAGCTATGCCAAGCAATTTACAGGAACTGCATTGCTTTATGGATAACTGGGATTATAACTAGTCTATGAAGTTTAACAAATAGTGTCCTACCGGCACTATAAACACCTAATGTTACTCTAGGAAAACCAGGAATCATAACAGAACAGACTCCTTTGCCCTCCTGCTGTGTACTGTAATGTACAATCCCAGTAGAGAGGAACCCTAACATGAAGTTTCATTCTCAAAACTGCTAAAATCACAGTGCTTTATGGCACACACACTCTAGCAGTGCCTACTTCAACCACAAGAGTCCTTCTGTAAACTGGTAAAACTGCAGATCTCATACTTTGGCAGAAGAGAATACAAGACTTACATGGAGCTCCTGCTAACAGATTTGTTAATGGATGCCCCACTCCACTCATCTTTCCCTCATTTACAGACATTATGCCCCACGGCAAGAGAACTGAACTTTGTAGCCTTCCTTTTCATGGAGAACACTCCAGAAAGAAGGAAATTACTTTTCTTTTTGCCTGAGCTCAATGATAAAAGACAGGTGACTTTGAAAAAGCTCTAAACCCACCTGATCATCTTAGACACTCAAAGGCAGCCTGACATTAAACAGTGACAAGATGAAGAATACAAGCTACTTTTCAAGCTTTAAACATCATTCTGTGAATTCAGGTATTCATAGCTTGAATTCACTTCAGTGGTATAAGCAAAAAGTGGTACTCGTTAGGAAAAACGCACCTGTCAATGCCTTTCCCAAAAGCAAGAAGTGATGAAAAGCAATCAGCCTGGGTTTAGTGCTCTTACAGGAACCACATCTGAAGCCTTGTCCCATCTGTCTTCTCAGATCATCTTTGGAGGGGCAATGGTCAAAACAGGTTGGAAAATAACCCCCTTGCTAATAAATATTATCAGCAAGAAATCAGTTTACTGCTGCAGAGGGAAACCAAACAGCACACAACAGACAGAAAGCTGAATTTTACTCAGAAACCTGGGACTGAGCTGATAGTCAAAGCCTGGGTGGGAGAGGGACTTCTCCTCCATAAACAATGTCTTCCTGCACCTGATTAACAACACTCACAGGTGGAAACCCTCTGCAGGCAGGTAGTTACCCCTGTGACTTAAGTTAGGCCTTTATTTTTTATTATCATCAGGATCAAAAGCACAGATTTACCTCCTTCCCACTTAGCACTCCCTGTGTTAATGTAGTCCTTCAGGCAGGCAAACCACACAGCACTCCATCTCTCCTTTATTTCCTCTCCTGCATTTTATCTGACTCCAAAATGAAAACGGGGAGAAGGTGGCAGGATAGAGGAAAGCCTGCAGAGGATTCCTCCTCCCCAGATTAGGATTTAATTGTATTCCTAGTGAGTCCCTTCTGGTTGCACTCGGTCTTTCAGATGAATGTTTCATCAATATGATTAGGATCACATCCCTCAGTCTCGTCTATTTACACAATCAGTTGTGACAGCTCAGAGCATAGTACTCCCTAAAGGAAATATTAGATACCACCCTATCATTTTATTCAAATCACTCTGCACTTTCAGGCTAATGTCATTCTCCCCTGGATTACATATTTGTGATATCCAGCAAGCACTAAAATCCTTCCAATAAGGATTAGATTAATATTTATATTAGCCATACTCCTATTATTATGAACACAGCTATGGAGATTTGGGGAAGGGGAGTAGTAGGCTATGAATAGCTCAGGGGGCTGGCTGGGGAATTGGGCTTGGATGTGCAAAAAAAAGTCGGGCAGTGACATTATTATTATTAACAATAACAACAACACCACAAGTACAATTTTACAGAGTGGACGGGCACAAGGGAAGCATCAGCGCGCCTCGTCCTTCCTCACCTCAACCCCCTCGCCGCCGCTTTCTCCCCAAAGCCGGGACCCACTGCCGGCTCCCCCGGCACGCCCAGCCGGCATTCCCGTCGGGAAGGGGAATTTCTGATGCCTAACGGTACCGCAGGAGCCATCAGGGCCTGTTCCCTCTTGGGCAGCCGCCACCTCAAAAGCAGCCCTGGAGGAAGGGCGGCGGCGGCGGAGGGGGGCTGTAAAAATAACCTTTCCAGGGAAAGCCCCTCCATTAAAGCTGCGCTCATCCTCAGAGAGGAGGAGGTGGGAACGAGCAAGCAGGTGGTGAAAAGGCGGCCTTGAGGAAGGTGGGAGAGGAAATTCAGACCGAAAGTAAAACCCCATCGCATTACTCGAAAAGAAAACACACCGAAAAATAACAGCTCCTTCCTTCCCGGAGCGCTGAGCTCGCCGCTTCGGGGTGTGGGGGGGAAGGAACCCTTTCTTCAGAGAGGGTCGGGGAGTTGGCGTCTGAAGAAAGAGCATTTCGGGGTCGTTTTCTTTTCTCGCCCGGGTGCGAAGCGGTGGCGACACAGTTTGGGGCGAGCAGTGAGCGACGAAGTTTCGTTGGAAAAATAGCAGAGGGTTGTTCCCGACGTGCCGCTGCAGACAGCACGGGCGGGAGAGACGATGAGCTGCCAGGCCTGCTTTAACGAAAATAACCCCCAAAAACAGTCTTCGGCAAGGAATAGTGTCAAGCCATCAGACGAACCCGTCTCCTCTGCCTCCATGCCCCGTCGGGTGCCCATGCTATTTAAAATTGAGTTCTATGGAGGCAGAGCACGGAAGGGCTTCCCTCCGCTTAGTGAGGAAATATTCCAGATATTGGGAGGAAACAGCCTCAGTGGGTTACCCCGGTGTATCCCGGTCTCACGGGGCCGGCGGGAGGGAGGACCCGAACCCCCCGCGGCGGGCAGAGCCTTTGCCCGGCCGGCGGCCGTGGAGGTTCGGAATCTCCCTAACCCAGAACTAAGTTTTCCCGCTTCATTGGGCAGGGCTCGCACACCACCGCAATGGTGTGAATAACCACATTTAAAAGAACGTATTTATTTCCCTCTAACCCCACCGTTCCCGTCCAGCCGCCGTTTCCAAACTCGCACGCAGCTTTCGTGCCAGCGCGTCGGAAGCGGCGGGGCCGGCCCGGCGGGCGCGCTCCCTTCCAG